>OMKK01037413.1:35577-51833 GCA_900302305.1 Polymixia japonica | reverse complement strand
AAATAGCCTAATCTCCATTTTTGAAGTCTTGATGAATTTCAGGTAGCAACAATTTTCTAAAACTGATACGTAATGTACAGTGGACATGGAAATTTGATACACCAAATTCTCTAGGTTTTTTTATTGCCTTGAGGCATACCCTTGCTCACTGAAATTGCAAAAGGGACCTCCAATGCACACTCTTCTTAATGCGAGTCCACAGATTTTTTTTATTTTTAAAAAGGTACTATATACGATATTTTGAACATTAATATAGCAGCAAACAACTATTTGCTATGTAAAGATATAGTTGAGTAATGGCATCCTGAGCAGAGAATTACGTCACACTCCCTCTGTGAGTGTTGTAAACCAAGCTTCTCTGTTCTTTGTTTTGGTAGCTGTTCCGGTCGCGCATGCATGTTAAATTGTGTGTTGATAACCTGTATATAAATTGGTAAATAACGAATCGTGGGTTTCAGCTCAAAAAGCTCTACACCTGAAATGCAGTGAATACTTCAATGCACAACACACATATTTCAGGGTACACACTCATCCACAGCTCATAGATTCTTGATTGACTGTAAAGTTAACAAGCAAGAAGAAGGATCGATTGTAGCTACTTAAATGTATTCTGTGGATGGCCCGTGCTTATCTTTATAGTACTAAACTACGTTTATGGTGAGATGTCATTTGGTTACATTCAAATCTACAGGTAAACGGGGCTGCATTTGGGCCACTTAATTAGGTCTTCCACCTACCTGCAATATATAAAAGACTATGTTCACCACCCATTTCATTTTAGCCTGTTGCGCTGTTCTTGATTTCACTGCAAGATAAGAAATGCACAATTGTTAGTCTGGTAAACTGTGATTTATTTAGTGACATTTCTGGCTTATATAATTTTCATTCCAACTAGTGGAATATTCCCCTTGGTGGACACAGCTGGAGAGAGTGAGAGAGAGCAGTTTGGGAGGGGCAAGTACAGTGTGGGGCTAGCAAGAAATGGCAGTTGTCTCAAGGACTTAGTGAAACCATAGAGTGCCATATGGGTTGTACAGCTAAGTCACAGGCAGTGTGGGTTATCCTAACATTGAGTGCATATGTGGGGTTTAGCATATTGTATCAGAAAAAAAGGTATCAGCATGCAGTACGCAATAAGCTTTCAAAACCCACAGTTAGAAGTTGATAACCTGTCACCTGTGTGTGTGATGTTGGTTCTATTAGACCATTTCCTGTTTGGTAGATCACAATCAAGTGGCTGAAAGTCAGGGACAGCAAGAGACACCAACTGCCTCTTAAGTGAACACTTGGTCTGTTATCTACAACCCACCTGTCTCTTCTCACACTTGGTGTTTTTAATGTGCAAATCTGCCATGGTATACAGCACACAGCAGTTTAAAGTGTGAAAGACATTCTCTGTGCTTTTGTTCCAAAAAGATTGTGAATGAGTAAGCAAAACAGAGGATAGCTTTCATCTACACATGGCCTGTAGTTTGATGTGTGACATGTCTCTCCTTGTATTTTCCCTTCATTGCAAAGAACAAAAATTAGATGTTATGAATCTTTTTTCAGTAATGTAGACCAGTTTAGTCTCTTACCATGCGTCTTAAGCTTGTCTGTCATCTTGTTGATTTTGCGTTCCAATCTGGCATATCTAGCAAACTCATCCATCATGCTAATAGAGGAGTGCTCCTTCTTCATCTCTTGAATCTCTGCCCTCATCTCGCTCTCCTGCTCAGCATCCTTCTGAATCATCCTGGACAGCTTGAAAAGAAAAAAAAAAGATTTAAGACTTTACATAACTGAGAAACATTAACGCCAACTGTGGCCCTTTCTTTATGTATGTACATCACAATCAGACATTTTTAAGCGTTACTTTAATATTGCTATTGTACACTATAAGCAACAAAGAAAAAAACTGTTGTTAATTTTGTAGTGACAACCTATGGCTGTTTCATGTCTTGGGTTTGTTGCTGGGTACAACTTCAAGATCAGCTTTATTTAATTATCATAGCAATCCCTAAGAAATAAAGCGACAGAGTAGCCCACAGAAAACTTAAAAAACAAAGAAAACAACGAACCATGCAGTATATCAATCATTTATCTTGTATGCACTACAACCTGATTCTCACGAAACCACACCCTCCTACATGCTTTATATTGTTTCAAGCTGTCCATTCAGAATAGCCACCATTAGCTTCAGCCATTAGCTTTTGTGTGCATTAGGCTAGCCAGCAAGACAGGTTTTGCTACTTCAGGGACGAGATAAAACTACGTAGACATTCGTTAAAACACACCTTTATAAGTCAAACAGTTTAATACATTGCGAATATCTACAAGAACTGCTACTTACAAAGGAGGATATGGTCGGTAAGAGTGTTTTCATGAGGTTGCACAGAAACACCGACCCCAGCACCAGAAACCAAGCGCAGCCGGTCGCCATGTTGTTGTCGCCCGTCAACACTTCTGCTGCGCTGTCCATGATTTCTCTGTTTGAGAAGTGTGTCCCTTTTTGTTACAGGCAGTTTGAATTATCACGGGAATAATCAACGACACGCCGGGGTTATATTAGTAAGAATTCAGCCAATAATAATCAGCTGACACACCGTCGCCTACTCTCGTCTGTTTATTAGAACAGCCCGTATATAAACTATACGATGGAGGTGGTGTTATTTATTAGTAGGTATAAGCAGGACGTTCCAATTAGGGAAAACGTAACATTTCAACATTTTATCAAGCACATAATTTTGGTTATCCTAAATCCCAACCTAAGATTACAAAAAAAAAAAAAGCGGAGGTCTGTTGATTGGCATACAGACGTGCCCATACAGGTGACTTGCTATGGTTTAAAAACGCGTTGCCTAGACCCCAAAGCCAATCAATGAGGGGAAGGGGCGGAGAGTTCGCCTTCTTGCCTGTGAGGTTGGTAGGATAAGGAATACAATGTACAGAGGGGATCCAATCCGGTTTGAGCTAGTTCTGGTACCGATGGAACATTTATGTTGGTAACTTACAGTGTGTTCTGGAGATATAGGCTGTGTCGGTTGATACTGTGCACACTCAGTAGTTTAGCCCACATTTTCATTTAATTTCCCGTAACAGCTGAAGGGTTACATTGTTCTCTATCTGTAGACCATACAAGCTGAACAACCATGCCGAAAAGAAACAAAGTAAGTTGAAATGTGTACATTGTATACAATTAATTTATTGATATTTTACAATGTATCATTTCACACTGCAAATGTTTTATAAATTCGGGCTACAATGTTGCATGTGCATGCACGCTTAACTATAATCCTGATGCACTGTTATACACAATTGCTTTGCTCAGGTCTTCCATGTCTACCCTGTTGATATGGAAGTGGCGCCTTTTTACTTAGTGCAATGCAACATATTCATCCAGCTAGTTTGAGCAGTGCATGATCTCGTTTTGTCGTCGTAACGTTTCTTTTATTACTTATTTTGGTTCGTACGGGATATAACCGATTCTGTGATGCATATAAGCTAATAAGGCTTCTCGATAATGAGATCAGACAAAGGGGTGTAACCGCCAGCGATGTACATGTTGCCATTGCAGTCATTTCGTGCGTAATTGGGTATCCTCTGGACATTGGTAACACTTCGTTTGAGATGTCTTCTTTTGACCATTATACCGGTTACGGTATAGATTTTGTCGAATTGCTACGGGTCCTAAGTGGTTATCCATATCGTTCACATTTTGACCTATGTACGCCAAGGCGCATTGTGAGATAATGCGCGACACCCTTATGGCACTTGGAGAGTACAGTCTTCGTTGAGTGTCATGGCAGCCGATCCACGTCCGACGAGCATTTTGGCACGGATCTTCTTGGAGGAGTAAGCGCCTCCTAAACATCAGGAAATAGTTATTTTTTTGAAAAGTCGGTGCGTTCTATGAAGACGTGGGCACTCCTTATTAGACTTTTTGGACTTATGTCCACACGGCGATTTGATCTGTTTTTTTTTACTAAAGGTGGTTTGCACAAGGTTTCCGAGGACTCATCTTTATCCCATTGCTGCGAACCGTGTTGAAAACATTTTAATCAAGTGGGGCCCGGTCGCAACTAATGGCGGGAACACAAAGTAAATGTGGATGGCGTCGGCTACTTGTCTTCGTGTAACAAATCCCCGTGTGTTGGTGAATGAAATCACGTGGGGGCGGGGCCGCCAACCTCCCCCCCTGTGTTTGGTGTCGGCCCAGTTCAACTTTAGAATAACGTTTCTGCTATATGATAGGAACTTGTGTGCCATTATGCTTGTTGGACTTGTGTGTGTGTGTGCTTTGGCAATCACATTTGCCAGCCATCAATTACATGTGTTGGTCTCCCCTCCCCCACTCAGAGATTGCATAATTCGTCTTTAACTTGTGGGGTGTGGAGGGCACAGCATTTATGCCCATCCCCCTAGCATTACACACCCACTTTTGCTCACTTGTGAATGTGGGATTGTTGTTCTTGGTTCACTAAATTCTTTTTTTTTCTTTGTCTTCCACAGGCAGAAGATGCTGAATTGGGGGTTAGTATATCAGGCGTGCAAGATTTAACCTGTATCATCTTTGCTTATTTTGTTGAGCACAATAGCTTTGGTTGATAACTGAATGAACATTTTGTTCTATTTTTTTTCCCTAGCCAAGGAGACGGTCTGCAAGGTTGTCTAATGTAAGTTCAACATAGCCCATTATGCTTGACTTAAAAAATGCTATATACTATATTCTATGGGAGTAATTTGAGACTAATAACCATATGGTAATTGTTTTTCAGCAACCGGACCCAGAGCCCAAGGCAAAGGCAAAGGTAAAGAGAACAATTGTTGCAGTTTAGTTAGTAGCTAGGTATCTAAAAATTGCACTCTTTTTATTCCATTGCATGTTGGCTATCATGCATTTAATTGCTGTTTTATTTTGTGTTTTTTGCCACAGAAGCCTGTTGCTAAGCCCAAAAAGGCAAAGGAGGTAGAGAAGACCAAGCCAGAGAAGAAGAAAGAAGAACCTGAAGCTGAAAAGGAAGAGGCCCCTGCAGAAAATGGAGAGGCCACAGCAGAAGTTGAGGAGGTACCAAGAGCTTTTCTTTACATAATGTCTGACTATCCAAATTTGCTCAAGGTTTTGATGGTACCAACCTTTTAGGGGAATGAAATGACAGCTAATAGCAATCTTATTGGCTTTTTGTGTGTATGTGGGTGATTGTTTTTTTTTGGGGGGGGGGTATACAGATGTGGGAATTTTAGACTTTTATATAAACTATTCATAGCAGAGAGTCTGTTTGGCCAACTATATTTTATTACATGCCTGTTGAAGAGACTGGTGATTACAACTGCATTTTCTCTGTCTCCTCTAGGAGGCCCCAGCAGCAGATAAAGCAGACGGAGAGGAAGAGGAGGCTGAGGAGAAAGATGAAGCCGCGGAGTAGGAACAACTCTACACTCATCCACCGGCGCTCCCTGTACCTCCTTTCTTGTATAATGCAGAGAATATTTTTTATCAACTATTTTCTTAAGAAAAGACAGCAATGTTTTTAGTGGTATGTTTGTAGAAATACATTTTATAAAATGCTGAAAGACACACTTGGGAAAAGATTCCACTGTATCTCATGGTTCTTGAGAAGGGAAGGTTTTGATCAATGTGTGGTCTTTTGATTTTTTTTCTTTGCTATGTGTTTTGAATTTGCTTTTAAAAGAGGGAGGGCAGGTTGCAGCTATCTGCATGGCATGCAATCATGCCTATATCAGGAATTTGATGTTCAACTGGGAGAGTCTGCCTGAAACATTCCAGAGGCTAAATAAGGGACTGTGTTTGTAACATGAATTGTTTGGAGGTTTTATACATGATAATACTTTCTTTTGTCTTTGATGGGGGAAAATTATGCTTGTGACTGTTAAAGCTGTGCTCTATATTAAGCCATTTCTTCATACAATTTGTTTCTTCAATCTACAGTTCAGTTTAATCATTCTCGCTAGTACTGGAATTGGTCAGGCCTATGCTTTATGTGAAATTGTGTGTTTTTTTTTGGGTTGGCAACAACATTGTAATAACATTTGTATAGCTGCTGTGAAACTAGAGTTTCTTTTTTCTCTTTTTTTTTCATAATTTCATGATTTCTGAATGCAGTATGTTCGGTACATTGTGTACGGTACATTGTGAGGATGGTTATAAATGGTTATGTATTCTTGGCCAGGCTAAGGATACAACTTACATTTCAGTGTTAATCATACTGGTTTTAGGTTATCCTTTTGGGATACTAATAATCAAATTACTGTAATTTCATTTTATCTCGCAAATGTATATGCTACAAGTAGCTGGGCATCCATTGTGATTTTAGGATTTCTCTACCGATGTACAGGTTTCTCAGTTTTTTGTAGCTGTGTTTGTGTTATGACTGGTATAAAATGCCAATTAAAAATTGATGTACTTTCTTTTTTGTGTTTTTCCTCAAGAGAAAACCTAGATGTGAAAATCCAATATGTTGCAATTGAAATTAATGCAGCTCTTATGAAAATAATAGGATTATCTCAAAACATACACTTTGCTATTAATTTTACAAACACTTATGTATGACCTAGTTAAATTGGGAAGAAAACCAAGCTGAAAAGCACCTATCTTATGAACTCAAAATGCAATTAACAATAGAGCCGGCAGAGTTACTGTAAATACTTTGGCTGGATAGATTGTGTTAGCTGGATTTCTGTGGCGAGTGCAATTATTTACTTTTTATTAAGAACATTTGACGAACCAACTTATAAAACCATTTGTAGGCCAATGAAAAGACTATAAAATGGAAAATATGCGTTGTCATCAAAAGTATATAACAACCTGATCACGCTACAAAGTCAGATTAATACAACAAATTGGCAATCATCACATATTACGTCATCAACAGAACACTCGACCTTGGAGAATAAAAGGGGCTCGTATGAGTAATTGCAAATTGCATGCAAGTGTTTTTTGAGAGGTGGAGGATAAAAAAATATACCACAATCTCGACGGACATTTAAAAAGATAATGTAATTGTACCCAGTATACAGGCTCTACTTTGTCTTTGTTGTAGAACAGAGAAGAAACCGTTCTTCCCCACCCCCTATTTCCTCTGCTGTGGCGGAAGTAACTCGTATTGCTGAGGCCTCATCCTTCCAATGGCGACTGAAAACGGGCTGAATAGAAAGCGGGAGCAACCGTGGAGGGGGTCAGAGCTGTGTAACCGAAATTAAATAAATATATCATACTCGCTGTAGTTGTAAAGTTAGTCTAATTTTTTTAACCCACCAAATCACGGCCGATTCAATGGCCAAAAATCGGAACATTTCGCTCCTTGAGACGGGTAAGCCACATAAGTAACCTAATTGATTGCTCAATTTACAAATACATTCTCGGGTTAATTGATATCCAATTGTTTTTACGATCTTCCTCCATTCATTCGCAGAGCTCTATTACTTGATCTCTCGTTTTCTAACAACGGGTCCTTGTCGGAGAGCAGCTGAGGTGAGCTGGCGTGCCTGACTGGCAACAATGTCTCGTACTTGGGGGGGAAAATAAGTTGACTTAGTTGATCTCGTTAATAGAAGCATCTTATCTGAGGCACATCTTTTAATGTATTGCAGGTTCTAGCCGGTGAAATAGAGGAATATCAGGTATGTAATTCCGCGCACCGAGTCTCCGCTGCATGTTATCTGCAAGCTGTCCCCCCGGTCGGACCGTCTGGAGCATAAAACTTGTTTTGGCTGTCGACTTTAAACGCCTCTCTGAACGTCTCACTCGTTTGACATCACACGTTTTTTTTGCTAAACTTAATTTGTAGCTGCTGGTTATTTTTTTATTATTATTCTAACTGAATCTTAAATTTTTTTTTGACAGCTTTTACCCAGGAGGTTGGACTGGCAGGGGAACGAACACCCAAGAACATACGAAGATTTGGTAAAAAAAAATATTATTATGTGTTGTGTTGGTTTTATTGTCGGTGATACGTTATTGTCTTGTGACAGGGTTTCGAGCCCATGCTTGGGCTTGTTTACTGTCTTTGTTCCCTTTTTTGTTTAATCGTTGTTGAATCCTCGCAAGTTAGAATCGTTGACATGGTCTAAACTCATGGGCTGTCGCTAATATTTTACGCCCAATCGTAATATCACTACAGAAAAAAACAGAAATTGATAGGTTTTATATTGTTTAGCCCGAGTGTTGTACTGCAGATAGGGTGGGTGCTTTGGCTTATCGCTACGTCAAGATGGTCATGCTGACCAATCCGAAGCCTAGATACGCTGTCTCTGCGTTATTTAGCATGTGACCTGTGTTGTGATTGGTCGGTGTAAGGAATGTGTTTTGCATAAAAGGCCCTGCCCTCTTGGAATACAGAACACTGGTGAATGGGTTCAAAACACATGAAGCTATAACGACTCCCTTGTCAGGCCTCTAACATTACAATGCTATTTCACTTATATATATTTGGTGACTTTAATGGAAGTCACACTAATAAATCCTAAGTATCTTGAATAAATGGATATAAAATATCAATATCAATGTCATAACAACACTGTCACTTTGCTTGCCACGAAAGGTTGCTGCCAACAGACATATTGCACCAGACCACTTGCTTCAGATATGTAAGCAGATTGGACCACTTCTTGACAAAGAGGTGCCATCATGTGTGCCAGGTGTACATTCTCTCCTGGGGTCTGGAAAGCAGTCTATGCTTCGGAAGGCAAAAGGTACAGAACCTTCGGGGTGCCATGCATGTAAAGGGATTCTTAACATTTTTATTTTTTCAGAATTTTTAGGTAATGAAACAGAATTACCTAAGTATTGTTCTTGGAAATGGTATATTATATATTGTTGTTTTAGTGATGTTGTAATTTAGGAACGGCTTTCGTGGTAATATCGATGACTGTTTAGTGTTTATACAGGACAAATGTAGGAATAGTCTCTATTGGATTTGTGCAACAGCCCAAACCTTTAATCAACCTTTTGTGTCAGATAGCTGATAAGCAGCTCAGTAATCCTCACATCTTTCCGGGGTTTTTTTTACAGACTGCGAAAATGTCCGGTTGAAATCTTCATCATATGCAGCCCTTCACAGGGGCAGACCACCAGAGAGGCCTTTGAACTGCAAGAACCCTCCACATCTAGGTAGGCCCTGCCTCACTTGTTATTCCCTGGCTGTGTCTAGAAATGTAAACAGATTACTAGATGTACTGGAACTCTGATCAATAGTACATGGCATTGTATTGCACCGTTATTTTTTTTAAATTGACTTGTCATATGTCATGCCTCATTTTATAAACCAGTTACATGCATACCTAAAAACTAATATGGTGCATGGAAATTTCAAATCCCAATATAAATAAACCAAAAGGATGAATAAAAATGCTCTTACACAGTAATCACCTCAGTTGTGTTTTGTTACCGCTGTGGTACGAGACATCTCTTTAATATCTATTTAGAGTACTGCCACTCAAGTGATACTCCTGATGCAGACATTAATATCGCAGTGTTATTAGTACAACTATTCCATCTTAATTTTCCCAGTCTCATGCATCACTGTTTTAAGTCCAATCATTGGTACCTTTATCGTCGACAGTGGAGGTCCACAGAGGCAGAGAGCTAACGGGAACTCAGCACTTCAGCTCCATCAATCCTGTCAGCAACTATCAGCACATGCGGCTGCACAGACGGATCCTGGGGCATCTGTCTGCAGTGTACTGTATCGCATTCGATCGCACCGGTCTCAGGATCTTCACCGTAAGTTTGAACATGTTGACGCACCCTTTCCTACTCAAAGGGCATGAGGAAAATAGTCCTTTGTCTGATTGGCCAAATGTCTCACGGCTATTGGGTACAATAATTGAAAAGACAGCACCTTATATTACCAACATTGGCTTGCCTTAGTAGAAAAGCACTGAATTTCACAAACGTCACATTGCACATCCACCTTTATGACTTTTAGCTGATGTTCTTACACAGAACCACTTACTTGCGGGCACATATAGGGCTGTTGATGGACCCATGATCATTTGGTTACTGGAAGGTACCTCTAACCATTAGGCTACCCTGCCACCCTCTGACATACTATACTCACATCCTTCCAATCAGATGGCAGTGCTCCCATTCTCTTCCGTTCTGCATCAAAACAGCTCACAGAGACGTAGCTTTTACTTGACAGGTGTAATCCAACTTTTCAAAACAGAATCTGAGAATGAATATATCAAGCATCACTTGCTTGTGGGTATTACTTGCTTTACATTGTGTTTTTGCTGACCCTCAGCCACCGGAGATAAGTTATGTCTGATAAATGTATTCTCTTCTCTTTCTTTGTCATGATGGATTACACCCCAAGCAAACAATATTTTTCTGCATGCTGGTTTTGGTGCTTTCAGGAATAGGATGGGATGATATTACGTCCTGGAAACAACACAAACATTAAGTGTGTACATGAAATTCATGGTTGAATTGATGTTGAGGATGATGTTTTTCTACTTATAAGAACCGGTCTTGGTAATAAACCAAAGAAGAATTGTAGTACTAGTACTGTCCTTTTAGCGTTTTACACTAAACTTCAGTTTCATCATGCATGCCAGTCCAAGATAAATTAAATGGCAAAATTAGTGGTCTGTGCATGCAATAGTACCAATACAGACAATGGCAACATATACGCCTTTCGCCCCGGGGTTCTTCAGGGTTCAGATGACTGTCTGGTGAAGATATGGTCCTCGTTCGATGGAAGGCTCCATTCGACGCTGCGAGGACACTCCGCAGAGATCACAGACCTGGCAGTCAGCTACGAGAACACACTGATCGCCGCGGGCAGCTGTGACAAGACCATCCGTGTATGGTGCCTTCGTACCTGCGCCCCTGTGGCTGTGCTTCAGGGGCACAGTGGATCCATTACCTCCCTACAGGTAAAGGTCACTCCTTCACCATAATACAATATCGCTTCCAATGGAAGGCCACCCTGCACCTTGAACAATAGAAATGGTGGGACAGAAATTATGTTCCATCACTGGAAAGGTGTCTTCTATGCAAGTGCTCTCATTCTGTTCTTGACATGTTAAATTGTCCTTAAGTGAATGCCTTAGTGGAAAATAGGTGACTGTAAAAAATGTTATTCCTATTCATGCAAAAAAGCGATTACTACGGATGCATGCGATTCTGATTGTATCCCTGCGTATTGTACTGCAGTACGCTCAACGTCATGGCATTGTGCAGTACTTCTTGGATATTTCTATGATCTAGACCTTACTATAAAATAAATATTGCGTTCTGTGGCATGTCTTTCACTATACATTCAACATCGTTCCTATCAGTATATCCAGGTGCAACGGTACAGTCAGCCCTCTGGAACAGAGTCACTAACCTGTCATGCTGGGCCAGTGAATCAGTCAGTCATTGTCTTGATCAAGCCAGCACTTGGCAGATCTCTAGGTGCAAGCAACATTGTTTAGTGTGTGACTGTGAAAATGCATTCAACCCTGTTTGACTTGTACTTTGGTGTGTCATATTTTGAGAAAATATGGAGCTCACTGGCCTGATTTATGGCCAAATTATTAGACTTAAGCTTATGCAATAGGTCAATGCTTGGATCTCTTGAGGAGTAGGAAATATTAATATTAATAATATTATAACTAGTAAACAATTTATTAGAGCTAAACAACATTCTGATTTGGGGGTTGGATCTCTCTTGACCTAACTAGGACCTTGAGGGGAAAGAAGTTAACATTGGACCCTCCATATCTTTGCATAATTCATGTATCGGAGTAATAGTAGTACCTGACCTAAAAACTGCTTGTGTTTTCAGTTTTCACCGTTTGCCAAGGGCTCAAAACGTTACATGCTGTCCACTGGAACTGATGCTACTGTCTGCTTCTGGCAGTGGGATGTCAATAACATCAACTTTAGGTGAGAGCTGCTTATTAATGAATAGTCAATGGCTAGTAACTTTATCATATGATCACCTCAACAAAACCTATCTTATTGGAAGAATTTTAACCATTGTGTAATTATATCATCAATGTGGATTAATGAAGGAAAATGTTTGAAAATGATCAAAAGGGGGAGAAATATTCTGAGGAGAGAATTCGACCCCAGGGTAGAAAGGAAACATTCTCGCATGTAGAATATTGAAAGTTATTTTACTCAACACACTAATGAGCTCCTTGCAAACAATGTAATAGGCTATGCCCTAGGCTATTATGCAGCTGACAATCCTGCTTAGGAAAATTGGTGATAGGCCTATAGTTAACAACTGAAGAGAAGTGAAGTTCGCAACCTGTTTCGAGGTTGCAGACCAGGTCAACCAGGTTGCAGAGGAGATATCACACACCTCAAGAAATCAAAAGTGCGTAGTTCTCGACCGGAAGGTCGCACATTCCGTAGACATGACAATTGGTTGACTGGTGAAGTGAGGTAACCTGACGCGCCAGATGGTTAGTTACACAGAACCATCTGGGAAGTCTTCATTGGAAACTGTTTGGAAAAGGGCAGGCACTGTCAAATAATACAGGTGATTGGATGAACTATCTGTCTATCACGGGCTAATCACCATGGATGTATTAGGTCGTCACACCTAAACCACACCCGTAGCTGCCAGTAGTTCCTCGTATGACGCTGATTGGTCTGAACCAGCTATGGTTCGGCCACAATCACATTAACTTGAAGCCTTTCAAGATGGATTCTTGCGATCACGATTCTCGCAGTGAACTCGTGATCTTGCAAATCCAGCTGCCTCGCAAGGAAGTGAGGTGGGATTTCTACCAAATGTCACTCATATAAGTTCACTTCCTGTAGTGAATTGTAAAGAACAAGTATATTTCTAAGGCATAAGTAGCCATTCTCTATTGGATACTGGCACTGGTCAATCAAGGACAGACACAATAACATTGTTAAACCTCCTTGGTGCTTTTATCACGATATTGTCTATGTTACGTGTGTTGCGCAATCTATGTTGCTAACAGTTGCAAACAATATTGAATGCTCTGCCAATTCTCAAGTGTCGCACATTCTGTGAACTCTGCGGGTTCCGCAGAAGCATAAACTAGCCTTAAACCTTTCTGCTTTTCACTATCCCACCATTGGCTGCTGTATGGCTAACATAACCCCATGTGGCAACTGCAGATATACAGTCTGTTCTGCTTGATTACGTTCAAACAAAGCAAATAAAGTATTACATTGTATCTATTTTGCTTAAAAAGTTTGGATGAGCCTTGTCTGGCAAAAAATGTCAACAGTTACATCTGACCTTGCTGTAGTCACAGCTATCACCAACTCCTTTAAGCTTGAGTGTGTTGCGCTGAAAACGTGTTTTTAGGCGCAAGTGCCATTTTGTATAAAGTCTGAAACATTTTCCTGTTATCCTTCAAGTGAGCGACCACACAAGTTTACTGAGAGACCAAGGCCAGGAGTTCAGACTGTGTGCTCCTCATTCAGTCCAGGTAATAAGTCAGTCATCATCTGTATAATACTGTACATAAAATGTTGGTTGTACGAAACAAATGTGTCTGTTTGATGTGTTAAACGTACAATTCTCAAGTATTTTTATGCAGATTTTCAAGATTGGCAAGATTGACAACTGCTTGTTTGTTTGTTTGTTTGTTTGTTTTTGCGTCTTTTTTTTTATTTTTTAGGTGGTATGTTCTTAGCGACGGGAAGTACCGATGATGTCATCAGAATATATTACTTGGGATGTGGGAATCCAGAAAAGCTATCGGAGCTCCATGACCACACGGTAAGAACCCAGGTCTACCAAGACATGGCTAACTGCAACTCTTATAGTGCAGTAGCCTGACGCCAAACAGAGGATGACTTTACATTTAGCTCTAAGTATTCTCCATATCTCTGCTCCATTTGTAGGACAAAGTCGACAGCATCCAATTTTGCCACTCAGGAGAAAGGTACAATGAATTAATTGTGATAATTTGAAAATCTCACTCATGTGTTTTTCATGGTAGCGATGCTGAAATCAATTTGAGATATGTGAGAGGACGCTTCTGTTGTCTCTCAGATTTGTGAGCGGTAGCCGAGACGGAACGGCACGAATCTGGAGGCTCCATCAGCGCCAGCAATGGAGGTGCATCTTGCTCAACATGTCTGCCACTCTTCCAGGGTAAGGAAACAGGGTAATGGGGGAACGTGGTGCATATCCCCTCTTATGCATAGTCATTGATGATCTCTTTCTCGAGAGGCATTTGTGAAATGCCCCTTTCTCACACCCGATGTGTGCTACTTGTCTCAACTTAAAGAGCCTTTAACTTGTCTCCTCTTTAGTAATGGACTTATTAGGGGAAATTGTTATGCAACTAAAGCTTTTGCATGGTCATGATTGTGTGCACCCAGTTTATATTAGAATCCAAATATTGTCAAGAGCGTCTGGGAAGATCTTTAAGGGTCATGATGTCCCCACAGGCACCCGGTATATTCCTTATGTTTTGTGCTGTAATACTGTCTCCTTAGTGCTGAACCAATGACTGAAGAGGAAAGCTACTTCAAACCCAAGGTCACCATGGTGGCGTGGGACCGCCATGACAGTACAGTCATCACGGCTGTCAACAATCATCTCCTCAAAGTGTGGAACTCCTACACAGGACAGCTGCTACATATCCTCAAAGTAATGTTAATCATGCTGTGTTACAGTCTGTCAAATATTGAGCTTGTATTGTTCAGTGGCTTTACTGTTATTTTGTTTTGGCTGGTTACAATACCTAGAACATACAGTATTAAGTACTAACCTTGATCCAGGAGATAAGTGGAGATCTGTTCAAGTTTGACTGTGCTGATGCATTTTCTGCTTTTCTGGGGTATTGTTTGTCTGTCGTCTCGGCAACACGTAGTTTGTAGATATCATAACATCAGGACTGGGCTGATTCCCTTTCAATTAAATCACCATAAATAAGAAACTGCATTTATTTCGAGCATTAATTCTCAATCCCAGTACTGATATATGGCATATATCAGAACCTTCTCATGTGAAAAAAAGTTTGAGTACTAAAATTTTGCAGACCAATTAACTTCCTGAATTTAGTGGAAAGCACTGCATTGATATCCTCACAGGCCGCTAATTAGAATGTCGTTTGCAGGGCCACGAGGCCGAGGTATTTGTCCTGGAACCCCACCCCTTCGACCCTAGGATCATCCTCTCTGCTGGCCACGACGGGAATGTCTTCATATGGGACCTGCTGCGAGGCACCAAGACACAGCACTACTTCAACATGGTAAACTAGCTACCAACAGACGCAACAACAGCGCTACTTACCTGGTATACCTACTTGCATAATAATAATAATGCAGAGCAAAACTTCAGTATGGTGAAATATCAGACTAACCTCAGTCCATGGTTAGCAGTATAGCTCAAGCCTTTGAAGCCTGTCATGGCACAAGGCATCAATGTACGTCGGGTAAGTACGAGAGCACACATTCCTCTGAATCTACCTCTTTGTTTACCTTCCTTCTTTTTGCTCTTTAGTTGACTCTGTCTCTGTCAGTTGGCCACTGATTGTGTATATTGGTCATTCTGTCCGCATAAAGGTAGGGAGACATATGTCACAACATCGAGGTCTTACCAGGGTGGTTGAATAGTGTAGTAAATTGAACTACAGGGGAAATTAATCTGCAGTTGGTGAGCATGTCATGAAAGCATAAATGGGAAAAGTCAGTGCTTTTGGTTTATCACAGCCTGTATCAGGGCTCCGTGACCCTGGTAAAAGGCCACGATGTGCTGATTGTTTCGCAACCAAAGTGTTCTTTGGTTGTTTACTAAGAGAAGCTGGTGTTTTCCTCGTTGAATAATCAAAGGGAGAGAGAGGGGGAAAACGACTATGTTGTTTGTCAGCCCCGGTTATTTTGTCTCTCTGTACAACTAACTCTGAATCTGTCTGAGGGACCATGCTTGTGCAGGTTCTGTTTACCTCCACCTGTATGTCACAACTGTCTTTGTGCTGGGCTTATATCTGTGTGTGTGTGTGTGTGTCTCTCTCTCTCCCCTCCAGATTGAGGGCCAGGGTCATGGAGCCGTTTTTGACTGTAAGTTCACCCCCGATGGCCACCGTTTCGCCTGCACAGACTCCCACGGCCATCTGCTCATCTTTGGCTTTGGCAGTTCCAAGCCCTATGAGAAGGCAAGAATAAGTCTCACGCTCAAATTAAAATCTTGACATTATCCATACATCTCTGACCATTTAATACGTTTTTTTGTTACCTTTTTAACATTTTAAATGCTTTTAAATTAAATTGAAAGATTACATAGTTGCCTACAGGTTGAGAAAGTTATGGGGCAGGCTACTGTATG
>OMKK01037413.1:19218-35557 GCA_900302305.1 Polymixia japonica | reverse complement strand
GGCTACTGTATGTATGCACTTTTTTAAAAATGTTTTAAAATATATATATATATATATATGGTCAGTGTGGCTCAGCTCGTTTTGGTTTGCTTTTAAAGGAACACGCCAACATTTTGGGAAATACATATTACTAAATACACATACTTATTTGCTATCTTACCCAGAGTCAGAAGAGGAGATTGATATCAATTTCATCTCTGTGCGTCCAGTACAAAGATAGCTCCGGGTACATGCTAACCTAGCTTAGCATTAAGACTGGATGCTTGTGGGTTAACGAGCCCTGCTCCATCAAAAGTGAAGAAATGCACCTTCCAACAACTCCAAAGCTGTCTTAATTACATGTTGTGTCTTATATATTTAACACGTGTAGGAATAAAAGTGTAAAAACAAGGCGTTTTAGAAGCACTTAGGGCTGGACCTATTTCTTACCTATAAATGGTCGTAGTGATTTCATCCGCCCAGGATCAAGTTCTAGAAATGGGTCCGGACTCTAATTACACACCCACCAGCATCCAGTCTTTATGCTAAGCTAGGTTAGCATTTACCCGGAGCTATCTTTGTACTGGACGCCCAGAGATTAAATTGATATCAATCTCTTCGTCTGACTCTGGGTAAGACGGCAAATAAGTGTATTTCCCAAAATGTTGGCATGTTCCTTTAAGGCCTACGGATATACACAGGCCAGGTGGGGCTAAGTGGGTAAAACACTGGTTACACATTCATCCTCTGCTCAAAGATTCCCTTCTAATTCATGAATGTAATTTGTCATATACTGTAGAGGCATAGAGAGAAACCTGCAGCATTAGTAGCGAGTTAGCTTTACCCCATGAGTAGATGCATATCTAGAGAAGTTAACCAAGGTCCCTCTTTCTCACTGTTCTCCTGTCCACAGCTTCCAGATCAGGTGTTCTTCCACACAGACTACCGACCGCTGATCCGGGACTCCAATGGCTTTGTGCTGGATGAACAGACGCAGCAGGCGCCCCACCTCATGCCCCCGCCCTTCTTGGTTGATGTGGATGGGAACCCCCACCCACCCAGGTAGGTCCTCATACCATGTCAGAGATACAAATGCCATACAGTCTTAATTCTGACAAAGGCCTTTGATGGTCGGAAGTTGAGCGAGACATTCACCTCAACTCTGGAGCTGGTTAATGCACTAGCCTACTCTTCTTTGTTGCTTTATTTGCTGTACAACAATTGCGCTTTGTTTACTTTTGACCTTTTTTGTGTATGAATATATCTGATTTAGTGCAAGGCCACTGCAGCCTTGTCTAGTGGTTTCTTTGTTCACAATGTCAACAGTAGACAATAAGTATGAATTGACAATATAAATTATAAAATATATACAATATTTTACTTGATGAGCTTCAATAATGGTATTTTTGGAAACCCGACCTCCAGGTTCCAGCGGCTTGTCCCAGGAAGGGAAAACATTGCAGCCGAGCACCTGGTGCCCCAACTGGGATATGTGGCCACAAGTAAGGATGAAACTAACCACAAACAGACAAAACACACAAATTTGACTACAGCTAGAGCTGTGTGCATTTGGCTGTGCAAAATAGGATTGTCTTCTCAGTGGTGTTAAACATAATGTGCAGCCGTTGTCACTATAACATATTTAGCTGACTAAGTTAAAACTGGAAAGACAAACAACTATCAGTTGTTTTTCCATTTGCACACGAAAAACATGCACGACCCCAAGTGAGAAATGATATCGCACTATTGCCTACAGACAGGCCCATATTGGTTGGGGCCAAAATTAGATTGTAGGAGAATTAAAAGAAAGAAGAAATTGGTATCTTAAGCCATTGACTTATTTTTATGTTGTCAAAGCCATTCCCAAATTTCTCAAAGGAAAACTGAAACAACTACTGTAGGTAAATAACAGCATAAATTATGCTCAATCAGCCAACACAATACAGACTAAAATTATTTTAAAACTATTAGATCTGTAGATCCCACAATCAGAACTGAATAATAATTACTTATTTTACATCTACAAGCCAAAAAGCCACAAAAAGGGCCCTTGAATGATGGTTGGTTTTCTGCCAAAATGGCAAGTAAAGAAATGAACCTAACCAGCCATAGACGTAGCTTGGCAGCATTTGGCAAGTAGTTGGTGTTGTTTGTTTTTTTAAATTTTATTTTCCAAATGTGGTCACTGCCATCCCCTCACGCTCCATGTCTCTGCGCGTGTTCACATCCTCAGGTGACGGTGAGGTGGTGGAGCAGGTCATCAGCCAGCAGACGACGGAGCACGAGGAGGCTGCGGCCAGACGAAGCAGCGTTTTGGACGAAGCCATCCGTCAGCTCCAGGAGCGCCAGGACCACCAGAGCCAGGCAGGACCAGGGGAAGCGCCGGGACACGGACAAGGACCAGCAGCAGAGCCGGGGGCAGGAGGGCAGGCCGAGGCCCAGGGCCCAGCGGGCCCAGTCCCGGCGCCGGTGCCGAGCACGCCGCGCAGAGGTACCGCAACGCTGCCGTTTTCCAACACCAGTATGGGTGCTTTGTCTGTAGGATTACATGCTAGTCACTCTCAGTTGCACCATTGAGTTCTAGCTGGGTAATTGTTTTCATTCTTTATGAGCAGTTATCTGCTTAGGTCTCTCTAATCAAAGCCAGCCGAACCCATCGTTTTCCCCTTCCGTTGCAGTGTCGGTAAACGACCGAGCAGAGGTGCAGTCGCCCCCTAACGTGGGTCTTCGCCGCAGCGGGCAGGTGGAGGGCGTACGACAGATGCACCAGAATGCTCCCCGCAGCCAGATGGCCACTGAGAGAGACCTGCAGGCCTGGAGACACAGGGTGGTGGTGCCTGAACTTCCTCCAAGCGGTTACAGGTAAGGACACCAGTAGCGGCTACACCCGGAAATGTGTTTAGGTTTACGATCGGGTATGGAGCATCTTCAGCTCTAGAGCTTAAAATTCGATATTCTCCTAGAAAATGGACGCTTTTTTACTCTGTAGCTTTTAGAGGTCTCTCATAGGCCTTTGCTACAAGGTTCAAAGGAAATAGACAAAGAAAGGAAGAATGTGAATGCAGCGGGGTTCTCTTTTTAGTATTCATGAGTGGACAAATACAGGCTGTCACAATGTTTTTGACCAAGCACTAGAATGATGCCTTGTTTGAAGAAACACCCTTCTTAAAATAAATAAATAAATAAATAAATACATCAGCACTCTTCTTGAAACAAGGCAGATGTATTTTTTTTTTTTTTTTACATTTATTTTTTTTTTTTTTAACCAATATGCACATTTCCTTTCAGGGACCAGGACGACTTCCGCACCTCGAAAGGAGAGGAGGAGATTGCTCTGTACAATGCAAAGAAGAGACGTGTGACCTATGGCAGTTGTCGAGTAAGTTCATTATTCCCCCACGGATAGAGCGTGTCTTAACTAACGAGCACTTCAGAAGGAGGTTTTTGAACCCAATTTTGAAATATTAGCTGTTCTTTATCAGTATATCTAGTGCTGAAATACTGCAAAAATGTTCAGTTTAAAGGCTCATCACTGGGTAAACAGTTGATGATTGATGATGATGATGAAACAGATGTTGATTTGGTTTTGATGACAGTGCTTTCTTTAAGGTTTTAGTTCTCCGACATTTTTGTCGGACATTGTACTTTTGTAATATTGTAACGTACTTTTGTACATTTCTAATAGATCGCCGTTTTACTGTGTTTTTGTTTTGTTTTTTTGCTGATGTGCATTCCTGTTTCTGTACAAAATATCTTGCGTTGTGTTCCCCCTAGGATGATTCAGACGACGAGCTGGTGTCCGTAAAGCGAGCCCAGGCCCGCAAGAAGCAGAGGCACGAAGCTCTCTTTGGCTCACAGAGCAGCGACGGCTTGGAGTTCATGGAGCTGTCGTGCGAAGAAGGAGAGGAGACTGCGACGTCTGAGGTACAGCGCATCTAACACGCTCGCATGCCTTTGGGGGGGGGAAAGGTGATCTTTGGAAGTAAGCCAGAAAAAGTCGCTGTCGGAGCACAGCTGCTTGTAGGCGGCCAAGGAGGCATGTAGGGCAGTGCAGTAACTCTAAGGTCACAGGTTTGATCCTTGCAACCACCAATGCGTCCGTCCAGGTTGAAATGTTCTAGACTAAGACAATGAACCCCTACCTCTGCCAGGGATGTCACACAGGGAAGAATTCTATTGCTAATTATATTTATTGAAGTACTCAAACTCTTAATTAGTATTCTTAAATTACTTGTATTGCCTTTTGGATTTTGAGCATTCCTGTTTTTGGTTTGGTTTGGTCTCCCCAGGACAATGAATTGGATGGTAGTGACTCCTCCAATGACGAGGAGGAATGGAACAGTGACACCTCAAGGTATAAATCTTATGTGCCAGTGATACTCATACTCATACTGTCCAATGTGGTAAACCCATCTGGTAATCCAAAGTTGAAAAAAAGCTAAAGAATGTAATTGCAATTGGCCCAGGTCTGTTTTATATACGTCACAGTTATGTATGTTTGTGTCGTGTTGTTATACTTGGGTAATAACCTGAGTGAAAGGTTGTGATCTAGCTTCTTGTTCTCATTTGTGTAACTTAAAATATTAATCTGGTTTTGTTTGGACAGCCACTCGTCCAGCGAGTACTCCGATTGGACGGCAGACGCTGGTATCAACCTGCAGCCCTCCACCCCCTTGTCGTCACGAAAACGGGCAAGGCGCCAGCTCAGCAGCTCAGAAGAGGAGGAGGAAGAGAACGAGGAAGAGGAGGAGAAACAGCAGAGTGATGAGGAGGAACAGCCTGGGAAGAAAAGCAAACAGAAGGCCAAGAAAGCAAAGAGCAAGATGCCCAGGGTTAGTCGGTCAACACGGTGCTTGTACCCTACTCTGGCAAGAAAACTCAGATTCTGCTTTGTGTTGTTCTAAACCTCACCTGCGTTACGTTGGCCTTTGCCAAGTCATCCATGTAAATTCTGTTATTGAATATGACTTAAATGAGTTCAAAGATTTGACTATGGCCATGCTCGAAGTGAACAGCAGCTGCTTTTCCATTTATTAACAGTCCTCGAACTTCTATCTAAGCGCTGTAAATGGAAATGAGACATTACTGCATAAACACAAGAACTATTATTAGTTAAAGAGTGAGCTTAGTTGACCTTTTTCTTTTCTTTGTTCTCCAATCAGCGGCCTAAGGCCCGGCCGTCCATCAACAGAGAGGTGTCCAATGAGTTCAGACCCTCACTGTGGATCACTGATGTCATTCCCAGGAAGTCTCCCTTTGTTCCGCAAATGGGCGATGAGGTATGTGGTACTGGTGCTGGTATAGTACCGTATTGTCTTAGTTTTACTTTACATTTTTCAGAATCGGCATCTGTATTTTGGTTGATATCTACAATTTACATTGCAGTGTAGCTAAGTCTTAGACTTATTTGCAGTCGGATCCCTTTTGGTAGACATTTTACTAGGAAATCGTGCACAACACGACAATGTAGTCCATGCGCCTTGCTTTGTATTTTGCTAGTGTACTGCAGCTTGCAGGGCAACAGTGAATCCTCTCCCTCACTGCAATGTTTGTAGCACTTACAATGATGGGATTAAGAGGTTTGACTTCCATATGAAAAGTATCATACTCTAAGGCACTTCGATTTAAAAAACAAAACAAAAAGGCCAAACGACTGTTATGTGATATTGGTAGCCCTATAAACGCAAATGTCTGTCACTGACAGTGATGAAGTTACACCATAGGTTGTTTGCAGTCACGTGATTCCGATGACGCATGAAATTCAGATGTAGGGCAGGAAGTGAAAAGCAGAATGGACGAGATGGAAGAAAGCCCGTGCTGTGCTAGTTTAGACGATATTACGAAAAATTACAAGCCCTCTAGCGACGAGGCTTTTGGCAACAATTCTAGGGGTGGGCGATGCCACGCATTTTGGTTTCGATCCAGTACCAAGAAATACTAAAGAGGAGCGGTCTTGCCGCACAGGTGTGTTTGACAGTGAGCGCACGCAGCAGCAGCAGAGAAGCAAAGGGTGCGTGCACTAAGAAGCGTGTTCACGTACACAGTATCTACACTCTTGTCACGAAGATGACACCGGAACGGAGTTTGCAGAGATAGTTTCTCTACTCATTGATGAAATGCAATTGTGAGAAATGGAGAGAGACGGATCCATTTTCTTTTTTTGGTATCGATCCTATTGACGCTAGAATTGATCTTCAAATCGAGACGTAGTATCGATACTTTTGGTGTCGATCCACCCTCTTCGGTTCAGTTTTACCTTTTTTTTTTTTCTTTCTTTCTTTTTGTTCTTGATCACATCCCCTGATGTCTGAATCTGTGTCTCTTAGGTGATTTACTTCCGTCAAGGCCATGAGGCCTATGTGGAGGCAGTGAGCAGGAGTGACCTGTACCCCATCAACCTAGACAAACAACCCTGGAAAAAGATGGAGCTCCGGGTAAGACTAAGATAGAAGCTAGCCAGGGTTCTAATGCAGATCTGTGGAACAGGATTTTGCCAAATTTCCTGGTATTTAAAAGAAAAAACTATAAGAAATCCTGAGACAAGTTGAAATTTCTAGCCCCCGAGAGAGTCTCTGCAAATTATGTCTTATTATTTTCTACTTATTTTGTTATTAACACAATTATTAAAATTATGTTAAAGACTGTGCTATGCCAAGGTTTCCGTGAGATGTGATCTTCACAACAAATGTCTGCCACGTCAGGTCGGCCAGTGTGTCGATGTTCCCTCTTTCCTAAACTATGCCGACTCGACAATAAACTCTCTGGACACCTGTAGCATGTGAGGTCTTCTGACGGACAGGGGAGAGGAGCAACGGGGAGGTGCTACAGGGGAGGGGAAAAGTTGGGAGAAGAGTCAGAATGGGAGTGAAAATGGCACACATAGCAGCTTTAATGTCTTTTTAACTTGTAATAATTGAGGGTCTTGTCTCTATTTCCCAGGACCAAGAGTTTGTGAAGATCACTGGGATCAAATATGAAGTGTGTCCTCCAACACTGTGCTGTCTGAAGCTTACTCTTATTGACCACGGCACTGGCAAGATCAGCGACAAGTCTTTCTCTGTCAAGTAAGTAGCTCAGTTAATCCTGCTCTCTTAAGATGTATTCACAAACATTTCTTCTATCGTTTTTCTTCTTGTTCATAACAACCCAACATGTGACATTTGCTGTTCAGTACCAATTGTGAATGCATATAAAAATGTTTTAATTCCGAAACTAAATATCCACCCAAAAAAAATTAGGTTTTGAGTCATCTTAAGATGTAAGTTTTGTTTTTGGGTTTTGTTTGGATTTTTTGGGGTTTTTTTGTTCTTGTTTTTTGTTTTTGTTTTGTTTTTGGGGTTTTGATTGTTCTAAATGTCCTACAGGTATCACGACATGCCAGATGTAATAGATTTCCTGGTGCTGAGGCAAAGTTACGACGACGCTCTTCGAAGAAACTGGCAACCAAGTGAGTTTGTGACTGCGTCCTTTTTGTCTGTTTCATCAGTACAGCCATTTATACAGATAACTTACCACGGCCCACATATTTCCTTCAGCATGTTCAGTAGATTTTCTCCATCACAAGTGTTTTTTGCCACCTCTGCCTTTTGCAAGCAAAGAACCGAGACATTAACAATTTCAGGTTTATCATCACAATACAATCTCCAGTTATGGTGGGGTGCCCCCAATACTGTATAAAGAAATATGCTTGTGACATATCGACCTTGGCTGTGTATTGTGACATGGGACAGAATATGATCATTATTTGTCCTTCTGCAGATGACCGGTTCCGCTCGGTGATAGACGACGCCTGGTGGTTTGGGACCATTCTCTGTCAGGAGCCTTATCAGTCGGAATACCCTGACAGCCACTTCCAGTGCTTCAAAGTCAGGTGAGGGAGGACGCATTCATAGACGGGCATTGGTAGAGTCAGTCATTCTGTGATGCCGATATCTATCTAACTTAACTCTAGGTCTATGATCACAGGCAAAGCCCTCTAACAGGCTCTGTTGGCTTGTTTAATCCTGCATATGTCGCGGCACACTGAACGTTTGCGCAGACGTCTCACCCAGTCGGGTGAGGCCTGTACTATTCTAGTGGAGCCTGGGCCTATGTAAGACACCACGCACATCAGCACACGGGAGGTTCTGCAGGACGAGAAGGTTAGAGGGCTTCACCTGCCATCATAGAAGTTAAGCTACAAAGCTAACCACCGTTCTGTATCTCGCAGGCCTCTCCCTCTAATGGGCTCTGTTGGCTTAGAGGTGAAGCCAGATGACTCAGAGCTGAACCTCGCTTAGCATCACAGGCATAGTGAGGCCCGGGGGCCAATACTCCTGTGAACCAACACTAGGGGAAAGCATTGATCTATTCTTAGGAGTGAATGGAGGATTAGGATGCAAGGTAGCACCGTTTGAGTCACCCTTAATTGCCAGGTAAGTAGGGTGAACCAATAAACCGCATAAACCGCTCACCTGCTTTGCTGAGGTCAAAGCCAGCAACAGTGCTGTCTTCAAGGTAACTGCCTCAATTGGTTGACTGGCTGTTTGCTTAATGCCTCCAGAACCAAGGGCAGATCCCATTGCCGAACGTGTCACTTATCGCTGAAGCCCTCATGACAAGATGAGATGGCTGAGGCGTGGACTTTCATGGTGGAATGTGACAGCTGCTTATCCAGCAGGGTCTGTAAAAAGAAAGAATAGTACCAACCGGGCAATCCAGTTGGTTCCCCATTCTTCTCTGTGCGCCAGGGCTCAAAGACCAGCAATTGTGCTCTGCAGCAAGCAATGGTTGACTGAGCCCGCACACTTTGGATAGTCTGAATGTGAGACAGTCCAAAACCACTTAAGTCTGTCCAGCTCAGGGGCCAAACCTTGAGAGGCTGGCCCAACAGACGCATCCCGCCTGTCTCCGTTTGCCCGCGACAGGGCTCGTCATTGCAGACGAATTGTCCAGGGCGGCTTCACCAGCAGCCCCGGGAACCATTGAGCACTGCTGTGATTTGGGGCTACCAGGATTACCACCAGTTTCTGATGAGGAAAGAGACCGATTGGAGGAAACGCATGCATACAACAATGTCCTGGGCCATGGGGCGTGAGCCGAGGCATCCAACCCCCAGTGGGCGACTGTCTTGGGCTGACACGTCCCACCGTGATGGAGGACAGTGTCCGGATGTAACCACCGTTTGTCCTCCTCAGGTCTCTCGGCAACCATACATCTACCCAGGCCCAGAGCCGTAGCGCTCTCGCTGCGTACAACAGCCGCGGATCTCAATCCACCCCGGCCTGTTGACAAAAAGCGGCCGCCGTCCCGTTCTCGGTTCCGACGAGCACGTCTCGACCCCGCAGGGCTGGTGAGAAACGTGTCGGGGAACCAGCCGAATCTCAACAAGCCGACGTGGCGTTCTCTTCACGCATACCTTTCACCGCTCTGGCCACGCACACATGCCTCCCTCGTCCTTGCTGAGTATATAGCGTGAAGCGCTGGGACGGTGCTTTCCCCCCGCCGGCAGCCCCCACTGAAACGTGAAACGTGGGCCGCGAGCATCGAAACTCGGAAGCGTCGCCTGCCGGGGAAACGACCTGTCTGTGTTGAACACCGGTCGGACCGCTCTGCCCTATCCTGGCCCGTGCACAACTCCCACCCGGGGGGCGCGGTCTAGAATCAGGGACACATACTACCATAGTTGTCTCTATCTTATCAGCTGAGGTGGCGAGCTGCTCGCCTACCTTACTCCTCCCAACACTGCGAAGGCTATTGTGGGTTAAAGCTGACGGATAAGACCCGGGGCCGCGTCCCACTGGCTGCTACTTATATGATTTTAGACCCGCTTGGCTGGCTGCCTCCTAACTTGGAGAGTGGTCGGCGGCGTGATGGCAGCATTACGCTTAATTATCGATCAATGTCATCCTTGACGGCAGTGGTTTGTTCTCTTGTGATGCTGTTATCAGGCGTTGAAGTGAAAGTTCTACTCTAATAGTATGGGCCTCACCTGATTGGATGAGACGTGTATGTACATTTTCAACAAAGCCAACAGAGTCTAATAGAGCCGGTGAGTGATAGTCAGTCATACCTTATCAGACAAAAAAAAACAAAAAAAACAAAAAAACACATTCTTGTAGAAAATCTGAGATTCCATTGAAGGAAGAATGTAGATGCTTATTGATATCTTTTTTTTGATGCTTTGAAAGTAATATTATCACCAAAAAACTTTACGGAACCATTAACCAATTCTCCATACACAGCCCTGTTTCTAAAACAAATGGTAGATTTTTGAAAAACAAAATGGTGTCTCTCGAAATTGTGCCAAATTCAGCTGTTGGCAACTGTCTGAGATTTTGACTTTGTTTTCATCTTGCTACCAGATGGGATAATGGGGAAACTGAGAAGCTGAGTCCATGGGATGTGGAAGCTATTCCAGATGATGGTAATTATGAATTATTAATGCAGGCTTATTGCCATCACATCCAGAGTCATTCCTACAGACAGCACAGTAATGGTATCGCATTATATACTTCTATGTAGGGTGTAAAATGCAGTACATAATGTGATTTCTCGTAAAACATCATTACCTCATCTCCCAGTTTAGGGGTATACCAAAGTCATTAGAGTAAGATTACGCTGGATGCCATCGCTGGCAGCAAGGTATCACTACATGTCCTCCGTGTTTGTCTTTTACGTGTTCCACAGCCCAGCAGCCGGAGACGGAGGGAGGGGGTATCCCAGTGACGGCAGAGGAAATGAGCGAGCTGATGTACAAGCCCCTGCCAGGCGAGTGGGGGGAGAGGAGCAGGGACGAGGAGTGTGACCGCATCATCGCTGCTATCGACCAACTCATCACTGTCGGTGTGTACACGTTACTCTCATACTCGCTCGCTCACTCGCTGACTCACGCTCACCCTCTGACTCGCACGTGTACTCGCACTTCCGCGCTCGTTCACTTTTTCACATACTCTTTCATTCACGCCACACCTGGAATCATTCACTCGCTCCCACATGCTCTAACACTTACGTGCGCACACAGGCCCCGTTCAGTTTGAAAAATGAGCATGTTCTCTTCGCTTCGTACCTTCTCTCGAGGTCCGACGCGTCGTTGCGAGTGAACCCTTCTCTATGTTGTGTTGTAGCCTCGCTCAGAGGGAGTAAAATTGAGATGAAAGTCCATCCCTCCACTGGCTTAATTCGGAACAGGCCTCGGTTAGTCGACATGCTTACTCGCAAGGGGAGGGAGCAAATCAAAGAACTTTTTTTGTCTGAACTGAATGTAGCCACACACTCGAACACTAACGCACACACTCACTCAAACCCACACTTATTCACTTACAACTCCACTCTCATGTTTCTACCACAGAGATCACAGCTCCGTTCTCTGGCCCCGTGGATATAGTCCAGTACCCTACCTACTGCACTGTGATCGCCTACCCCACCGACCTGGGCACCATCAGGCTCAGACTCATCAACAGGTTCTATAGGTCAGTCCCATATTTCTAAACAATTTCTCCATCCTCAAAATCAAAGCTGTCCATCTCCAGCAAACCTGGACGCTAATAGTATCTGCAAATAATTCATGTTGGTTTTAATCTGCTTGGCGTACCAGACGGGTGGGGTTTGCTGCATCTTGGCAATTCCAATTAGTTTAGTCATGTATAGTCAGCCAAGTTGTCAGTCAAAGAAAGTAAAATTCATTATTAAAGTTTGAAAGTGCAATATCTGACATTTTCTGCAAGATGAATGTATTGTTCGAAGGAGACTGTATTCAGTGCATTTGCTTATTCACCTTTGGTAATGGTCACAGGCGCCTATCAGCATTAATTTGGGATGCCAGGTACATCGTACACAATGCCCGGACCTTCAACGAGCCAAGGAGCAAGATTGCACACTCTGCGAAAATCATTACAAATGTCCTCCAAAAGTTTGTCAAGTAGGTTCCATTCACGTTGTCTCGATTGGTGTTTTTCAAAGACCGGGTTGAGCCTCATAGGTGGATTGCACAAAGATATAAAGATATATAACATAAAATCAGACCCTGTTTTTGTACTGGAAAATGATGAAGCAGTGGCTATGTTAGGTAGGTTAAACTAAACATTAGGGTAGTAATGTAGCAGCCAAAAACAGGGTGTATTTAGTTGGAAAGAACTACACAATAACCTAGAAATATTTTGAGTAGCAAAGCAGAAATGGAGAGTGGGTTACTTGAGAAAAGATTTGAAAGCGACCAGCCTAGATTAAGCTTGAAGATGCCCAAAGTATGGGCAAAACACATGTACTCCCTTTAAGCGTCATGTTGAGACATTACTTTCATTTCCTCAGTGACCCAAGCTGCACAGATATTATGGAGATTTACAATGCTGTTGAAGAAATGGATGATGATGAAGATGAGGTAAGTTTGGCTAAAGAAATAGTTATAATTATTTTTTGTAATTAATAACAACTCTATTATTAATTTAACATGTATTGCTGCTATGCGAAGGATGCATGACAAAATAAATAGCAGTTTGTTCATTTATGAAACATATTGTTTAATAGTACACTGAGTGTTGAACTAGACTGGCCAGATGAATCTAAGTGAAGGGTACAATCACTTATTGATTTCACCAAAGAAATCCACTTTAATCACTTTGACCCACCCCAAGAAAAACAAAAAAACAAAACAAACAATTACAGCACAATTGTCCATATCTGGCAGTATAAATATTACAATAAGAGACGTTCTTAAACTTCAAAACACTACTACAAATGATCCTGGAATGGGACCAGGAATCCAGGATTTTGGAACCAAAATAACCAACCCCCACCCCGAAAATCTACTAGAAACACTGGGATGTGTCCCCACAGAAGACACTCGTGTGCAGTGTTACAGAGAATGAGTTTCATTTAGGGTAAATCGATCTTTTTTTTGGGGATATTTTTCCAGGATGACGATGCAGAGGCGCCAGGCACCTCCTCTGGACACAGACTGCGTCAGGTAAATGGATGGGGGGAAAAATCTAGACAGAATGCATTACGGTACTTTTCTGACTGCAACTTCAGAATCTCCTCTGAGGTGGTTGAACAGTGTCTCTCAACTATTTTCCACTTGGGCAGGCGGTTTTAAGTGCACAGCAATGGGAGCTACAATCATAGAAGTAAATGCAAGAATGTATTTTTCCACTGAAGGCAATGAAAAGGCAAAATGCTACCATCGCCTTGTAAACACGCCTTTACACCAAATTTTTTAAACACCATAGTGTTTTTGAGATTTCACGAGTCTATCTATGAGATAATGACTGAAAAGTTGTGATGATTGACCTCCCCCCCCCCATCCTTGCTGTCACCAGCGTTCGGTGGAGGTTGTGCCAGACAGAGATGCCTGGAAGAACCAGTGCAAGAATCTGCTCAACTACATCTTTGAGTGCGAGGACTCGGAGCCCTTCAGACAGCCTGTGGATCCACAGAACTATCCAGTAAGTCAACACGCACCACACACTGAGGGGTTCTGTTTTTTTCCATCCACTGGCCACTGTGGCAACCATCCAACCTAAATCGTGTTATGTGTGCATTTCCAGGATTACTTCGACATCATTGACACCCCAATGGACTTTAGCACGGTGAAGAGGACCCTGGAGGAAGACCACTATGACAACCCCATTGAGCTTTGCAAAGATACCCGGCTAATATTTGCCAATGCTAAAGCCTACACTCCCAACAAACGCTCCAAGGTACAGGAGCTAATTTAGTCAAACTTTGGAGAAATGTCAAAATACGTACCCACAATCCACCTCTGAATAACAAATAAACAGCTACGACTTAGCAGTGCAAATAGAAGGTTTCACAACATTAGCTGGTGAATTCTTTTTGGCTCGGGGGGGTGTGATTTTTTTTTTTTTTTTTTTTTTTTTTTTTTTTTTTTTTTTGCTTGTCTGCTAAGTATCTTTTCTATCGTTGTTATCCTAGATTTACAGCATGACCCTGCGGCTTTCTGCCTTCTTTGAGGAGCAAATCAGAACAATCATATCGGAGTACAAAACTGCCGTTAAGAGCAACGAGAGGCTCCGCCGCAGCCAGAGGTTTAGGAAGAAACAGCAACTGGAGTCACCTGCCCCCAGCACCAACACCCCAACCAGGTCTGCTTCAATTCTCTCCAAATGTAATCACAATAACGTTTGAAAACAGAGACGGTAATACCGTGGTGGCATTGTTGTTCGTCTTACTAAGGATGGCTAAGGAGGATCCGTTGCTATGGGCGAGGAGACCTCCCATCCATCAACACAAACACACAGAAAGGGTTCGCTACAGTGAGAGGAACAAGTTGGCCTTACAATTTTGCGCTCTGCGGAGAGGGACAGAAAAGATGACGAGCAGCAAAGGTTGTGAGTCATATTTGAAGCTGTAACTTAATGAGTACATGGTATACAACTTATCCCACTGAGTCACCAGAACATCCTTCAGCGGCGTCTTTGAATCCGACTCATGACCTTTGCCGCTTGTCACCTTCGCTTTATCTTCCACCTTTTCTTCTCCTGTCCGCTGTGCGCCATCTAATAAAGTGGAAACGACGGGGGGGAAAAAAAATGTAAACGTAGAAATTGTGATGCGCCGATTCCGTTGGGAAAAGGTTACAAAGTGTAGGAGCAGTAGCACACAATGGTATGGGTGGATGTAAACACTGTACTTCTGTGGTTTATGACACTGTCGGATTAAAACTTCTTTCTCCGCCTCCTCCCCATACCCCCTCAAGTCAAAAAAGAGTTGCTGTCAAAACTCAGGAAAAAGTCGAGTCCATGCCGGTGACCAAATCTACCTCAGCCAAAGTGTCTGCTCCTGAGAGGGCCAGGAGGAGGAGCCGCAGCAGTAGATCAGGCCACACGTCCTCCGAGGACTCCTTAGGTTCCAAAGGTGCTTCGTCAACCCCAGGTACAGTAGAACCTTTTCTACAATCTTTCATGATTCGCCCATCACATCTGCCGATGAGCTTTTCATAAATTGAAAAAGAGATGCTAGCATCGCAGCATGCTACTGTCTTTTGTGTTGCACAAAACGCTAAATGGAATTTAGTATATAAATTACCCACAAAGCTTTGCGACGTAAGGCAATTGAAATTGTCCCAATCATGGAAAACATGCAATAACCTGATGCCTGATGCGCCCATCTTTGGTCTTCAGCATTGTTGGAATAAAGTGTTATAATTTTCATGTGAGGTGGACATTGCTTGCATGCTACGGTGTACTGAACACAACGTGGATAAAGCTTGTTAATCCAATCCTACCCATGTATGGAACACTTCTGTTCACTGCTTTGCTAATGGTACTGAGAAAGAGCTTGTAATGTTTCTTGTTCTATCCTTGATTCTCTGAGGCAGAGAAAGTTTCCCTATTATATATCATATGATATCTAGTAGTCTTTATGTTGACTGATATTTTACTCTGTCCACTTCAGAGTCTGAGAGTGAGAGCGAGTTGCCATTGAGCGAGTCGGAGGAGGAGGAGGAACGGACGGGTTCCTCGAGACGCCATCGAAGCAGAGAAATCAGAGGGAAAGCAAGAGTAACAAGAAACAATGGGGCCAAGAAGAGGAAAAAGGGTCAGGATTTAGCATGTCTATTTGATTATAAAACCGGTCTTTAATGTCTTCCAGCTTGTAAAACACAAATGGAATGTAAACGGCAATGAAACAATACTTTTCCATTGGAAAAGTAACTGAAGCCTTTTGAAAAAAAATGTAATCACAACCTTAAAAAAAAAATCCATGTTCTCTATACTGCTAGTTGCTGAGAGCGACAGTGAGGAGGAGGAGGATGAAGGCGAGGAGAGCGAAGATGGAGATAAGTCATCTCAGTCATCATGGCGTCGCTACCCCAGCAGGAGTAAGAGCAGCAGAAGCACGAGGCTGACCAGAAACAGTGCCGCTGCAGACAGGAAACGGACAGGTATGCACCACTGACACACATCCTCTGGAACTTCAAGCAGTAAGGTACAGATCACAAAGCTAGGGCTCGGTACCGGCAAGAATGTTGTTGGTTTTTCTCGATTGTTTTAGGACAGACAGTCATATAGATATGTTTATTTCACACATTTTACAATGCATTTCTCTTTTCCTTGAGCATGCGCCCACAAACACTTTGACGCCGTGGACGTAGTAGAATGGCGTGTGCAAGCACCGGCATCGTTATCTGGCCACGTCGCTTAACTTTGTTCCTGTCCTGCTTGTCTTCAGAGGACAGAGCTCAGATGAACGGCCACAGCCGCAGGTCGTCTCGCAGGGAGAAACATCGCCACAGTGACTCCGACAGGGCAACGTCCCAGGGCTCCCCCAGGGAGGAGGACGTGGAAGAGGATGAGGAGGAAATCGGGGGTCGCAGGTTACTGAAAAGAAAGACTGCCAGGGCTGCTGTCAACAAGATGAA
>OMKK01037413.1:7466-19198 GCA_900302305.1 Polymixia japonica | reverse complement strand
CGATGCATCGGATGAAGACTATGAGGAGGAGGAGGAGGAGGAGGAGGAGGAGGAGAAGCCGGCAAGGAGCAGCAGCCGCCTGCGACACGCCACCCGGGCCAGCAAACGCACTGCAGTGATTCAGAGCAGCTCAGAGTCCCAGGAGGAGTCATCATCGCAGGGTAGACAGGAACCTTTTATCTAACAGATTTTCATTGGAGGATACAATCCTGAATTATTCAGCCATTAACTGGCTGCACTGACACTGCATTTCAAAAGAGCCTGACCTGCAAATTGAAAATATCCTATCATAACAAGATGGGTTTTACCATTTACAAAATTAAGAAATGTAAACAAGCCTTTTACAGCCTCAAAATGCATATAAAGATGATGTTACGATGGTATATTTAAGGCACCTAATTTCTTTTGAATGTTTTTTTTAATTTATTTGTTCCACTAGCCCACTGCAGTAGCGGCTCCAGGATTTAAATTTTGGACGGGGCAAAAATCTTGGCTGGGTCCTAATTTTGGATCTGTCATGCCAAATATGTACTGTTCGCCATTTGTGCTGCTTATGTCATAAACAGTTGAAACCGTTGACACCTGCATTCTGCACTGAAAGCTGATGTGTTGCTATAGCAACATAGAACAATAGCTGCAATAGCACCTATATTTATTTAAAAATCTCAATTTGACACACCATTTGTTTGTTTTTTAATCGGTAAGCTTTCTTTTAATTAACAGGTTTTGACAAACTATTCAGGCTTTGTCATTTAATGACATTTAGGCTACATAACACTGAGGGTGCATGGAATGAAAGAGGAAAAAATCCTATTCCTTAGTCATACATGTTAACCCTACAGGAGGTTAGTTGGTCAGGGTTTGATTTTAAAAATGTCATAGTCAGGAGTTTCTGTAAGATCTCTCTCAAATGTTAGTAGACAGAGTGAGTCCAGGCGAGCAGTGAGCATAGAGCTCCTACTGGCAGTTTTTATTATTTTAACACAAGACATGCTCAGCAGTGCATGATGTCATTGGCAGAGTGACCATTGCCTTTAAGAAGGAATGAATATGAGGAAATACTTCCTCGCTGCATATGTCCATCACATCAATGAGACTTTTAAAAGTTTCTCCTCTTGCCCGCTTCCTAGCGACACGCTAGAGGAATACTGAAACCTCCAACTCTGTCACCCTGATATGGAAAAGCTTTCCTGCATCGTTTAGACTTTTTGTCACGTCTGTCAATCTGCTGTCAGGTTGACAATAAAGTCGCTGCAGACTGCTAGGATGGGCCAGTGGTACAAGTGGGCGGGCCCAGGCTGCCCTTATCAATGTACCTGGGTGAGGGATTTGTTTCTGAATGCTGGCTTTGATCCTCTCTCTTAGCTTCTCAAAATATGAAGAAGTCATCCGGCGAATCTAAGGACAACGAGGACAGCAATGAGAGTGACGCCTCCTTCTCCTCCCGGCATCAGCAGAATGGAGACGGCAAGCGCTCCAGCGGACGTAGGACAACGAGACGAGGTGCCAAGGCCGAGGGAAAGGGTGAGCGATATTACTGTTTGCGGGTAGTTTTGGGTTGACTTCCTCATTGCCATTTCCTCTGAATTCATAATGGCCCTCATGAGTTGTACTTTTCCTCCCCCCCTTATCAGACATCTCATCCCATGTGAATGGACACGGTGCAACACAGTCTGACAGCAGCTCAGAGAAAGAGGAGGCCGCCGAGGAGAGCTCTGGTGAAGAAGAGGAGACGAAAGAGGAAGAACAGGCTGCTGTGTCTCAGGGGTCCTCCAGCAGCAAAGACGTGGCTTCAGTCGGAAGAAGTAAGACGACGCTGGACGCAAGTGACGAGGAGGTAGGGGACACTGTACGCAGGACCACACGGCACAAATCTCCTGTCAGCTCTGATGAGGAGGACAAAGACCGCAATTCCCAGAAGCACCCACACCAAAACGGGAGAAAGGTGAAGAAGGAAATCCACAAGGACTCTGGGAAAAAGAGCAAAGTTCCATCGTCACAAAGCCAAGAACAACAAACATCTGCCTCAACAAACAAACTGGACAGCTTTGAATCAGGGGAACTTAGTGATGCTCCAAAGAGATCTAACTTGCTCAAGAGGAGACTGAAAACGCAAGATGAGGAAGATGAAGTAGATAGCAATCATTCCACCGAGGACGAAAATTGGAAGAAGAGGCCAACTCGAAACAAGAGCAAACCCAAACGGCCACATAGCAGCACCTCCGCTTCAGACAGCTCAGACGAGGAATTCAAGCCCAAGACGAGGTCGAGGAGGAAACGCTCCGCCGGCTCATCGGAGGAAGAACCGGATAAGAAGCTGGACAACAACAAGTCGGATAGACGGACGTGCCTCCGAGCCCTACCAAAAAAGAAATGCATCAGTGACAACTCCCTTTCCGAGGAGGACTCTGCTTCCGACAGCCAAGGTAAACATAGGAACGGTAGAAGCAATGCAGCCGCCACTTCTGATGAGGACGAAAAGTGGAAAAAGAGGCCAACGCGAAACAAGAGCAAACCCAAGCGGCCACATAGCAGCGCCTCCGCTTCAGAGAGCTCAGACAAGGAATTCAAGCCCAAGACGAGGTCAAGGAGGAAACACTCCACCGGCTCATCGGAGGAAGAACCGGATAAGAAGCTGGATAAGAACAAGTCGGACAGACGGCCGTGCCTCCGAGCCCTACCAAAAAAGAAATGCGTCAATTACGAGGACCTTTCTGAGGAGGACTCTGCTTCCGACAACCAAGGTAAACGTAGGAACGGTAGAAGCAATGCAGCCGCCACTTCTGGTGAAGAGGGGAATAAACGTGAATCTAGAAGAGCCTCTTCTGATGAAACCAAGCGTCCGCCGTCTTCCAAGAGAAAACGTATCTACACCTCAGACTCTGATGAAGAAGAGGAGGATGGAGAGAAAGAGCCGGTGCCCAAGATCAACGATGGTAAAGAGACTAACGAAAGGTCGGGCTTCTCCAAGCGACTCAAAAGGGAATCTCATTGCAAGCCTAAACCAGAAGATGGCAACAGTCAGGAAGATGCCTCTTCCCAACCTGGTTCAGACGAGGAGGAGGAGGAGGAAGAAGAGGAGGAAGAGGAAGAAGAAGAAGAAGAGGAGGAGGAGGAAGATATTGGCTGTTCAAAGGCAGGGAGGAAAAACGCAAGGCGCCCGAAACGCAAACGAAAGGAAAGCTACAGCAGTAGTAGCCACAGTTCTGCCTCTGAAAACTCATTTGCCAGCTCAGGGTCCCACAGCAGTCCAAAGAGAAGAGGTCACCAACGACGGTCTAGAGTCAGCGAGAGGACTGCTGCAAGCAAAGCAAGGCAGCGCCGCCGGCAGGCCGCCACGGACGACGCGGACAGCGACGAGTCGTACAGCAAACGGCAGCGAAAAACGCGCGTGAACACCCGGAATCGAGGTAAGCGGACAGTAAATTATCATGATAGCGAATGAAGGACTTGATGGCTGGAACTTTAGGTGTAAGAGAAAGACACTAACTGGAGACCTTGGAGACACTTGATGGCCACGTTATGGTAGTAGCACTGGAGTCCTCTCAAGAGAAAATGCTGTGAATCTGTTTCATTCAGGGATATTTATATTTTCTATGAAAAAAACATGTTTATAAGTGTAATACGAATTTAAGCATTTGAACTGCTGGTTTTCACAAGGATACAGAGCAAAACACCTCGTCCCATACTGCTTTTTGTGATTTGGCCAGCAGAGTAACCATTCTGGGGAATATTGTCAGCTTGGGTGCTATCTAATATACCTCTGTTTAATCAAGCATATTGCTGGCTTGCACTAAGATACACTGTAATGAGGTATTTCATACACTAGTTTTGCATTAGAAACTCAGGGGTCAACTAAGTTTACTGTAGTCTCAGACATGCAGTTGTTTTTTGTAAAGGACAAGGACAAGAAACAATTCCAGGATGGCGGATGTCCAAGCACACTCACTGGGACTAATCCATGGTTCACAATCTTTTGACTACAGCACTCCTTTGTAAATCCACACAACTTATGCTTGACTGTATTGTGAGTTATTGATATGAGCCAAAATGTACAAATATCAATTCCTTTCCCCCACATTATTTTTTTTAAATACTTTTGTGTTATATTCTAGTTAATAGATGTAAATATGTGATTGAGAATGGAATTGTCTGAAAGGTTTATGACGATCATTCAGTAGCAATGTGTTTATTTAAATTTGAGCATTAACTTTTCTTTTTTTTTATGACATTAACTGCATTGTCTTGCCATATGTCACAAATTGGTACCTTTTGCCAAGTACAAGAAACCAAAAAGTACTTACTGCAAAATACTGTGATTTCTCATATTGGGAAGACATTTTATTGTTGTCCTGTGTTCCATACTTTCAGTATTGAATTCTTTTTCAGAGCTGACTTAAAGATTTTGCCAGTCACATGGTTTAGTTTTGTTTTGTTTAGGGGAAATTTCTTAATACAGTTGCATTTTGACATTTTGCTTCATGTTTTTCATACTACACCTTTAATAAACAGTTTTCACAGGAAACTATCACTCAATGTGGTTGTGGAGTGCAATGAATGAGTTATTCCTCTGGTTAATAAAGACATTTCATGGTTTGTTCTGTGTTTGAGATTTACTTTACAGTTTAATCAATGCCATCAAAAACATGATCCATAAAATAATAATTTAGAACGTATATGCAATATAGGGGGTTTGGATTATAGATTTGCACGAGAGTTGTTTTGGTATGCACTGTGAAGAAGGTGGAGTGGAGACAGGGTTTTTTTTTGTTTTTTGTTTTTTAAACCCAGTCTATTAAATCAAATTATTTTTTTATTTACACATAATTATAGCTTACATATACAGCAGTACAGTATACACAAAAGATGCGAGAGGTGCAAGGAAGCCATGGGGCAGAATTGATCTGTTTTGAAGTAAGATTTGAAATGATCTCATAGATCCCATCGCAATAAGGTCTTGTAAATAAAAGTACATATTTGAAAGACATACAGTATCAGACTGTAAGAAGCGAAAGTTCACTAAGTAGAGGAGCATTAGGTTGGTGACAAGATAAGAAGTTTTCTTAATTATCCAATGGATTTTGTTATTTTTTTGGTGATGTGGTTGCTGTGTTCTTTCCAATCTCAATTGAGAGTTGAGCTAGATTTTTGTAATTTGATTTTTTTTATATATTTAGAGACAGTTTAAAGCCCTTTGATACTGCAATGTGATGGCGGGTTATATAAATAAACTTGATTGACTGACTGGCTGACTGACTGAGTTTGTTAATTAGTTGGCGTCCTACTCTTGGTCAGAATGTCAAACTTGTTGAGACTTGTGAGAGAACTAAGTTTATATCATCTGCGAAAGGTATGTGAGATAATGTGTTTGACAAGTTGGCAAGATCATTTGCCAATGTATCGAAAGTTAACTCAAGTGTTGACCTTGCCTCATATTTTACAGTCTATTTCGCCTGTTATTTGGCATTTAACAAGATACACACCAGCGACGCCTGTAGGCATGAGGGACGTGTGAAGGCAAACCAGATCTCACAAAAACTACTGAACACAACGTCGCACGTCTATGACGACATTCCGACGCGCTGCAAAATATTCTCCTGTTTGCACTTTCGACATAGCATTTAGTGGAAAAAATCCCAACTTAGATTGTGATACCCACCTACAGAAAGCCGCATATTAACTATATATAACGCGATTCCTTTTTTATATCTTCCTGTCCTATCCTCCATATCTCATTTTTATTTATTGATTTCACGAAAATACCAGCTGCAACACTCTGCTAGATTTGCTTTGATTGCTAGCAAGCAAACTAACATGTGGAAGCTATTTTGTTTATCTGTCTGACAGTTGCGCCTTATACAACATCACTTATACTGAAGGCCAGTTATTATGTTGTTTTATACAACTAACGTCAGCTCACTGTTTCACCGATGATAACAGCATTGTGTGATATATCGAGTGTACAAGCTATTTGCTCTCTATGTCCTCTATCAGTCCCTGCCAGTGCCAGCTAAATTAGCTATCGATTCAAAGAAGCAAGAGCATTAAAACGGATTTAGCCCACAATGTCTGCGTGTAAACGATTGCTTTATATTGTAAAGCATAGATGGATGTTGACACCTGTACGGAGAAATGTTACAACATGGTCACCTGTCGGTGCTGCGTTCAATGCCAAACCTCACAGGAGACTGGACTTACTCGAAAAAAATTTGGTTGGTATTATATCAGACATAGCCACAAATACGCTTATTACAACACTGTAGTGCACCAATTAATATATACAACTTTGCTTAAATTGTTAACATTGCCTAACACTGCATTAACTTTGCCTAACATTGCATCACCAAGTCAATGCTGATCTGTCCTCTCATTACATTCTCCTGACATTCCCATTCTCATTCTGTTTGACCTCTGATCGCAGGGTCTGTTTGGAGTGCCAGAGTTGAGCTCTCCTGCTGGCTTCGAGGTAGCTACAAAGAGGGCTCTGATGGACACTCAGCGGCTGGTGGACAAAACCTGTAACAGTCCCCCAGGAGTTGAGACTGTGGAGTCTTTCGACCAGCTCTCAGATGGTTTGTGTAAAGTGGCAGATCTGGTGAGTTCAAGATAGAAAATAGGCTAAGGGATAGTATATAATTAGTCCAAAATAAATGTGAATTGTCACAAGGAAAACAGTGGCACATAAAACAACAAACCAACATTATCAGTAGAAATCAAATACTCCCACACTTTAAAACAATCTCCCTGGTTTGAATTTTAGCAGGTTACCGTAGAGAATCTTCTTTAGTTATAATGCTATGACAAGGCACATCTTTTCAGTCCTTGATGCTACTCTACGACTACTGCGTGTCCTTGGGCAAGGCATTCAACCACCTCAAGCTCTAGCAATACCTCTTCTGCAACTGATACTGTACCACTGCCCACATGTCATGTACAGTATACTTAATATTATGTGTAGTATGTGTCACCATCAGGCATGAAAGACCATTTTTTGTCATGTTGTGAGTGAGATTTTTCTCTCTGTAACCAGGCTGATTTTGTTAAAGTAGCACATCCAGACCCTGCATTCCGTGAGGCCGCAGAGAAGACCTGTATGGAGATTGGCACAGTTGTGGAGAAGTAAGTCATATTCACTATTGTTCCCACTATGAAAAATCCTTTTAAAGCCACACACCACAAACTGAGCAGACCGTGAAATAACATATTGTAGTATACAGTGCAATATTTGCACCATCACTGCAGAGATGCTACATAAAAAACAACAACAATGGCTTCTGGCAAGCTGTAGCTAACATATAGTTATAGAGTGGCATTTAACGGGTCTTTGGATTCACTGTTTGTATCTTTTAGGCTGAATACGAATGTTGACCTATGCAATAGTCTAAAAAATCTGCTGAACAACCCAGACATAGCTCAGCTGGACCCTGATACAAGGTAAGCTTTAGTATGATATTATTTATCCTATAGCTCTAAAGTTGGTTCTGTACATATTAGAGGTGTGCATTCTGACTAATTTTGGTATTCCAATATTCCTAAGGGTTAATGAATGGATATTTGTTTAGCTGTGAAAATAGGTTAATTAGACTGGTCAATATCAACGTCTCATGAATTGAAAACTAACTTTCCCACTGCAATTAAGGTTTTCTCCACCAGTCGGCGCACATCTATTACTCAGAGATACACAGTAGGACTGCATGCTGCGGACTAACTTGTTGAATTCCCCAATGCAAATCTGTTTGAGAAATATAATATAAAGAAATTATGCATCACAATATAAAATGTACTGTAAATCAATGAAAGGCTTTATTGAATGTCAACATGGACATAACCTTGTTATAGGCAATGTGTACTTCTCACTCATAACATACACAAACATAGGTAAACAGACACATATAGAATACACAAATAGTCATTTCAGTGTTCGAATACCGAACCCCCCACAGTTAACCATGTATTCAACTGTATATATGTGCATAAGTCCTAAAATGCAAAGATGATCCTAGACTTAGGATTTAAGGGTGTCTCATGCAAAACGATATCAATATCTTTAGGAATGGTCCTGTCACCCAAAAAGTAAAGCAGGCGAGTTTAATAGTGACTAATAGTGATAATGATTCTCTGTTTTCCTGTCCAGGAGAGTTGCGGAGCTGTTCATGTTCGACTTTGAGATCAGTGGAATTCATCTTGATGAAAAACTGGTGAGATCCGGTATTGCCTCTCCAGCCACCATGATCCAGCCATTATGATGTTGCCTCGTTGTCTCATCATAGCCCATGATTCATGCATATAAATAGACTAGTTACCTAAAGAAAGTGCATCTCGTTTCCTACTGCGCCTATCCTCTTCAATATAACTGATTCACATGTTGCTCTTTCATTCCTTGCAGAGGAAAGAGGCAGTTGTCCTCCACGTCAAACTCTTGGATCTAAACAATGAGTTTCTTATGGGCTCTCACATGCCAAACAGAATCGCAAGGTCTGCTATTCCGGAGCATCTACACCTGCATTTTGCAAAAGAGGGCAGTTTCATCCAGGTTGGGGGATTACATGCAGATTCCCCTGATGACTTGGTAAGTGTTTGGTCAGGGTCAATGGGACAGTTGTTTTGGGGGGTTTTTGTCAGCAGGTGGCGCCTTTGTCATAATTACAGTCAGGACTGAGTCAGACACAGTGTTGATGCACAGCTAAAGCTAGGTACACACTAGAGGATGGGAATGTTTAGGCTTTCAGTAGCCAAAGATTATCTTATCCTGATTACTAGTCATGTTCTCTCTCAGGATATTGAAAAAAAATGAAAATGTTTATGAAAAATTGTCACCAGCCTTCTATTAGCATTTGTTAGAAATATGGGCTATAGGCCACTTAGCTATACAACCATCACTCTAAAACTCTCATACAAGTCCTTTAAAAATATGTTATTATTCCTTCTGCAACTACTGTCATACAAGTGTATGGCTTGCCTGATTAGTGACTAATAGGATAGGCTCTAAGAATCATGAATTCTGTCTTGAGCTAGACATCTACGGCATTATGAACAATTTGATGTTATGATGCTTGATGGTATGATGCATTATTAATGTTGCCCTGTCTTCCACTAACAGGTCCGGGAGATTGCCTACAGGATTTACCTTTATCCAAATGCAGATCTGATGGAGTGTCTGGAGGAGCTGTTGAAATGCAGGAACAAACTGGCCAAACTGCTGGGCTATGAGTCCTATGCACACAGGGCTTTAAAGGGAACCATGGCCAAAACCCCAGGTAATGTGTCGCCACTATACTGTCCCTTTTTATTAGAGTAAATGATCCTTGGAGACTGGATTGGGAATTTGAAAATATATTAAATTGTTTATATGGTTATCATTAGTCCTAGCTGTAACCAAGGACTAATATTGAGGGTTTGGAGCCAGAGGGGTGTAAGAAGCAAGTGCTTAATAATAATACGTATATATAATAAGTACAGGAGCTGCATATAATAATAGTAATAATACTACTAATAATAATAATAAGTACAGGCCAAGTACATATTCCCTTCTCATAGTAACCAAAGTAATTTTTCAATTTTGATTAATTCAACCTTGGTCAAAATTTCAACAAAGCATCTTTTACTAGATAGTTCTCATTAAGAGCTTCAGCAAAATATAGAACTAATCTTTGCCTGAAAATGCCACTTCTGCCACTTCAGTTATCCTCAGATATGTTCTTGAGCTGTAATCTTTTGTGTGTATTTTATTGTCTCTGCAGAGACAGTGATGAACTTCCTCAAGCTTCTAACAGACAAACTATCAGAAAGGTACAGTCTCATAAAGAATTTTTAACTTTATTCTAAAGAGGACTATTATTCTTCTATAGTCCTCATCTTCAGTTTGAAGACAGGGTAGCTGGGTGGTTGTGATTACGGTCACATCACCTCTATAAGGTGTCGTATTATTTAAACCTCCTGATGACACTTATGGTGTGTAGTAATTTATTGAGCAACTTATTCACTCATATAACAGTCAAGTGAAGGACTTTACTAATGTGATACAGGTACAATAAAGTTGTTTTCTTTCCAGTAAATATGGTAATTGCATTTTTTGATCTAAGTGCATTGAAGATTTATTTCTAAATGAAGAGTTTAAACGTGAAGCTTTCCGGCCTGGTGCTGATGCTACCCAGGGAGGATAGAATGTAGAACACCACACATGTATCCGATGCTGCTAATGCTATTCTATACCACCATGCAAAATCAACCAATTATCCATCCTTAAAACAGACATCAGTGCCTTCCTGTGAGAGATGGATAGCTGGAAAAGACCTCCAGTCTAAACTTTGTACATAGTTAAATGATTGATGGGAGCATTCGAAGCGCTGAGTAGTGTTCCCTATGAGTGACTATTCTTTGGGCGCCTGCTAATACGTTTCTGTGGTGATGTACAAATGTATTCTCTTATTGAACGGATAGCTAGAGGACTCCAGCTATAAGTGACATGTTTTTTGGCTGGAACACAACAGCGGGGCCAGCCCTATAAACACCAGTGTCTGTCACTGATTCACTGACTCACTGACTGAGTGATGAAGTTACACCATATGTTGTTTGCAGTCACGTGATTCTGATGATGCGTGAAATTCAGATGGAGGGCAGGAAGTGAAAAGCAGAATGAGCAAGATGGAGGAAAGCCCGTACTGTGCTAGTTTAGACAATATTACGAGAGAAATGTTGGACGTGATCCTTATGTTATGAAGACATGTACACTGATCATGACATGATCTACACTTGTCGCGAAGATGACACCGGAACAGAGTTTGCAGAGACAGTCCCTCTACTCGTTGATGAAATAAAATTGTGACAGCGAGAGAGACGGATCCATTTTCTTTTTTGGTATCAATCCTATTGACGCTAGAATCGATCTTCAAAATGAGACCTAGTATCTGTAATATCGATACTTTTGGTATCAATCCGCCCACCCCTAACATTGGCCATACACGGTACAACCGTATACTAGGTTTTGTTATAGTGAGGAAGCCAGGAAGTTGTTCACCACCTATAGGAGAATATGCTTTGGCTGCTTCTAGTGAATTAGCTATTCACCTGTTGTTGTTTTATCTTACAGAACAGCAAAAGACTTTAAGATGATGAGGGACATGAAGAAAAAACTCAACCCTCGTAATAATGTGAGTGCTGTTTTTATCGCCTAATATTCTGACCCGAGACCAGGTAGACCACGTTATCTACTTAAATCTTTGGTTGCCCCTTTTGTGAACCACCGGCTGGGCCTACCACACTACATTGAACTGCCTGTCACTGCTAGTATAACACACCTCACATATTAAACCATGTGTTTGATTTCATGTAATAATGATGACACAGTGCTATTGCTTTGTAACGTCATACAGGAGCTGATGCCATGGGATCATCCATACTTCAGCGGCGTCTTGCGTGCCGAAAGGTGAGCATTTTGGCATCGCGTGAGTCTGTTATTTTAAACCTGCCGTCATTTTATCAAGCCAACTTGATTTCCGTCTTTGTGGTGGTTTCACGCTGGCTGTAACTCCATATTCCAGCGATGCATGCGATGTCATTGTGTCCCCGCGGTCCCTCAGGTATCGGATGGTACAAAAGGTGTTACGGGAGAGGCATGGGAGTTTTATCAGTGTTCTTTTATTTCCTTGATTCGGGAAAATACAGTCTAGCCTGAGCGAGCTCTTCTACCAGGCGTCTCCAATAGACTTGCAGTAGTGGTGCTTGGGGGGGGG
>OMKK01037407.1:0-42397 GCA_900302305.1 Polymixia japonica | reverse complement strand
CTTATTTAATATGTTTTTTAATCAAAATATATATATATATATATATATATACAGTATACTGTATATATATATACAGTATATATATATCATATCATAAGATTTATCCTTAAGTCAGATTCACAACAAAAAACACATATGGCAAAGTAGCCAGTGATTCAAAGTAAAACATTTCTTGGCAAAGAGGAACCGTGTAAATTTGGGAAAAACATTAAGAATTTTAGTGGACACCAGCTTGACCTTGACAGAAGTATGATAAAAATCCTGTTCATGGATGGTAATCCTTTTTTTTCCTCCCTATTTCTCTCTAACTGCACTTTTCTGGGATTTCTTGAAGTCTATGCAATGGAAATCAATCGTGAGTATTCCTCCAATCCAGCATGGTATTCGAAAAGCTAAACTAAAGATCTCACCATAAACACTTCAACTATTCCCGTTTCCCTCAGCTCCTTGCGGTGAACACTTATATGATGAGGATGGGAAGAAACTGCCTCCATGCATCCCTGGTGCCTGGCTCACACCTGCCATAATGGCTTGTTACCTCCTTGTGGCTAACATCCTTCTGGTCAACTTGCTCATTGCTGTTTTCAAGTAAGTCTCACAGCGCGATTATTCTACAAAGAATATCTGTGACTGCTTTCAAGGTCCGAAGCCTGTTTACTCACCGGCCTTTGTTTTCCTGTACCGCAGCAACACCTTCTTTGAAGTGAAGTCCATTTCCAACCAGGTGTGGAAGTTTCAGAGATATCAGTTGATCATGACGTTCCATGACCGTCCCATGCTGCCTCCACCTCTCATCATCTTCAGCCACCTCTACATCCTCTTCAACAGGCTGTTCCGACGTTGTGCCAAGAAGAAGCAGGAGGGGGAGTTAGACGAGAAGGACCGGGGCCTCAGTAAGTCAACGCTTAGAATTCAATAGCACATAATGAAAAAATATAATCCTTAATCGCTAAACCTGCAGCTATATCAAGAATATTTAAAGTTGCTATGTGCAACATTTCTATGTTATGTTATGTTAAAATAACATGAACGATTGTGGTATGCAAAGGTTCAGTGAGATGTGATCTTCGAAACAAATGTCTGCCACTTCGGATCGGCCTGTGTGTTGATGTTCCCTCTTTTCTAAACCATGTTTACATTGCCGGCCCAACAATAAGCTCCTCCCAAGAATCTGTAAACCTGTAGCGTGTGAGGATTATTGATGGACAGGGGAGAGAACTAACCGAGAATTGCTGCAGGGGAGGGGAAAAGTCCAGCTTGTTTTGAACTGTAACGGCTTGTTGTTGTAATTGCCTTTCACTATCAGTAGAGTCAGAATAATGCACATAGCAGCTTTAAACCTTTAAACCTGGAATCCGTTCTAATATAATTTTGTTTCACCCTGGGTCCATTAATACTAATACTCCATATCTCAAGGAATACTGCTCTATACCGTGGCATGATCTGTTCCCTACAGAGCTGAGGCTGAACGCAGAAGAGCTGAAAAGTCTGTATGAGTTTGAGGAACAGTGTGTGGAGGAATATTTTCGTGAAAAGGAAGATGAGCAGCAATCCTCCAGTGATGAGCGCATCAAGGTTACTTCGGAAAGGTCGGGCCGAATCTTAATTACAGCGGTCGAAGTTGTTGATTACAGCGAATACTTAAGATGACTTATTGAATACTAGTGATAACTCCTGATATTTTTCTGGTGTTCTTTGCAGGGTTGAGAATATGTCCATGCGTCTGGAGGAGGTGAACGAAAGGGAGAACACTATGAAGGCCTCCCTGCAGACGGTGGACCTGCGCCTGGCTCAGCTGGAGGAGATCCACGGACGAATGGCAGTGGCCCTGGAAAAGCTTGCTGGGGTGGACAGAACGGAACTGACCCGCACATTTTCACGGAACTCCTCCGTGTGTGACCCCTCCTCCCTCCTTCGTCAGGGCAGTATTAATAGCGCTGACGGCTACAGCCTTTATCGCTTCCACATGGACATGGAGGAACATGCAGCAAAGCAGAGGGAGTCTGACGAAACGGCTAAGATAGACCTGGAAAGGCAGAAGAGCCTGCGGCAAGCCACCAGCATATCTCCTCTTAGCACAAAGGAGTATGGGCAGACCTTGGATGTTGGCGGTTTGGAAAGAGTACGCCCCACCTCATGTGTGGACATTCTGATATCGCCATGTGAGGCAGGAAGTCGAGAGAGCATGTCCAACAAAGCCCATAGCAGAGATCCACTGGACAAAGAACTACACAAAGTAGGTCGACTGACAGTGAAGGATAGACTTAAACCAGTCATTTGCCCTGCTTCCCCAAAAAGGACTAAATCATTGAGATATTCTGCCGAAGACCAGATGACCTCTCCTATCACCAAGAGAAGGGCTATGAGTACCATTATAATCAACCCTCCTGGTCCACAGAATACAGACGCAGAGGAAGCAGCTCCACCCACAGAGAAGCCCAAATTACAGCTAGCCACCTCCTCATCTCCAAAGAGGACAAAATCTTTGAAAGCCTGTCCTACTGAAATCCAAATGACCATGAAGAGAGCTATGAGTAGCATTACATTTAACCCAACTGATATGGATGATGATGCACTGCAAACTATAGACTACAGGTCACTGGTCGAGCAGGTAGGTAAGACACCAAATCAGTGGCCAGCCAACTTGGAGTATAAGGTCCACCCCAGCCTCCAGGGTCACATGCCTAAAGTGTCTATGGTCAGAACTCTTGGCCAGCAGCCAATTGATATTGGTAATGATATTTCCACTGTGCTGGCAGAGCCTAAAAACCAGGAGCATCATATTGATCAGATTCCTTTAGAACCCGAGGTAACTCCTCCAGCAATCGAGGAACCTACGGAAGACCAAACGGAGACTCAGGAGGAGGAGAGCTCAAAGGACAGAACAGAATATCTAACTGTATCTGATGAAACGTTCCTGCCGTCCCACAGGTCACAGAGCTGGAACACCAGCGACAGGAAAGGAATGGGCTTGTGTGTGAGCACGGAGCCCAGAGCATCCAGCAGTGAGCAAGACATTGCTGGAGCATGCAGGGTCGTGGTTGTTAAACCCAAAGATGAAGACAGCGTGATAGAACCGAAGCAGAGAAAAGAAGACGAACAGGAGACAGATAGCGGCGAGAGAGACGTCGCTGGAGCATGCGGGGTCGTGGTTGTTAAACCCGAAGATGAAGACAAGACGATAGAACCGGAGCAGAGAAAAGAAGACGAACAGGAGACAGATAGCGGCGAGAGAGACGTCGCTGGAGCATGCGGGGTCCTGGTTGTTAAACCCGAAGATGAAGACAAGACGATAGAACCGGAGCAGAGAAAAGAAGACGAACAGGAGACAGATAGAGAACAAGATGAAGTGAGACACTCGGGGGAGAGCGAAGTGATAAAAGGAGAAACCGAGGAGGACAAAGGCACGGAGGGGATGACCTAGAGGAAAGAGGATAATAAAAGTGATGCAGAGGGAAGAGAACCAGAAGATATAAAAAAAGATAAAATGGCGGCAGCAACGCAGAGAACCGACCACGTTTGCGAAATTGCTCACGACGACGTGGAAAACAGTGACGATTAAAAAAAACAAAAAAAAAACAATGAAACTCTTGTTAAACATTATCATCCCTACGGTTTAAGTGTTATTAATGTCAGCGTGAAAAATTAGATATCAACATTTTCTTTAAATATTTACTTTCTTTATTGTCGTTACTGTGACATTTTTAAGTGGCGTAACATATCATACAAAGACAACCATTCACATCACAGCTTTGCCAAGTCAGTCTACTAAGTGGAATTGTTGGATGTATACAATCACCATTAATCACCATTAATTAAATTAAATGTGCTAAAGTACCAATGTGTAAAGAGACAATTATGACTTCCCAATACATGATTGACAGACTACTTTCAAATGCTTGTAGATATATTTTTTCTTGTGATAGAATGTACTTAATCACAAACAACGAACCAGTGTCCCTATCTGCTTCATGCAAAATCCGAAAATCTCCATAATAATATTAATTCAGGCTGTCTTCAGAAACCTTCACACTTTCACATTGACACGGTAACCTGTACGAATAAGAATTAGGAGAATAAAGTAAGCCTGCACACACATTTCTGTTTTCTGTCATAAAACTGTTACTCTCTCTGTATGGCATGCATGAACAATTACACAAAGACATGCTGCCAGTGCGACTGGACACTGAATATTAAGATAGATGGACTTACACAGGTGTACACTTCCAATGCTTGCGCAATCCTGATATAGTACCTAACTGGCAGCATACTGATAGCATATGCGACACAAGATAGCATGTGTGAAAGACTAGCATATGAAAGAATATGTTTTTTTCATGGCAAAATGTGACTGAGTCATCTGAATCAAAGAGCCCTCTCTTAACACGAAGAGGGATTATTCATTATTCAGCCAACAGAATCACTGTCCTCTCTGAGCAAAAGCAGTGCAGAGCCAGCTTGTAGTTGACCACTGTGCATGACTCCTGACTTTGCAGAGATATCTAGCCTCATTCCTTCCTAGATCCTCCTATGTTCTGCATACATCATTTGCACAACCCACAAAACCTGACAGCTTCAGGTAGCAGTAGAGCACTGCGACCATGACCACTGCTGCTGCTACAAGGATGCCCAGAAGTAGGAACCCTCCAAAACAGACAAGCAGCTCTAGAGCAGTGAACACATCTATAGAAAAGCTGCCTAGAGGAGTGAACACTTGAAAAATTTAATTCTCTTTGACTTTTTCTCTGTGATTTTTACAGGCCCGACAACTCCTGGTGGATTACTGTCAGTCTAGGAGAGAAACATAAAAAGTGGAGAGATTTGATAGTAAACAAAAATGATTATACACAAAATGTTGTGTTTATTATAAGCAAATCCTTTCTATCAATTACTTACTGTCTTTGTGCTGAGATTATGCATGATGTCTCTGCCGATAGTATAAAAAGCCTACAGTGATAAAATGATAAATAAAAGTGTAAATAAGTAGACAATAATGTGATATGGTAACTAAATTAGAACTATATTAGAAAGCAAATTATTTTCTGCTTACCTCCTCTACATTTAAGCTAGACTTTGCACTGGTCTCCAAGAACTTAACTCCATAATCAATAGCCAGCTGGATAAAATAAAAATGTGGGTTTTAGTAATTCATTATATACTTTAAAACTATACAGTGTTTTAACTTGTTTGAGTCTGACATTCTGTAATGCTTTTTCAAAGAGACTTACTTTTTCCCCTCTGTCTTTGGACACCTGTCTCCTGTCAGTCATGTCACATTTGTTACCCAAGATCATCTTCTCAACATCTGATGAGGCATGCTGGGGGGAAGTTAAAAGAGGACTTTATGCAAAGTCACTAGTCAACTAAGACAGAGTGTGATACAGCACATTCAGCACACTTGTCTGTCTACTACTGTTAGTGTAGTCTAAGAAAGCAAAGTATAAAATATAATATAAACCAAGTATAAATGTGTACTTTTAATATATTCATTTTAATTTCAAAGCTCACCTCTTCAATATTTCTTATCCAGTTTTTTATGTTTTCAAAAGACTTCTCGTTGCATATGTCATAGACCAACATTATGCCCTGTAAGATTATGGAGAAGAATACTGATTTTCACAAGCAATTTCACAGCCCCAATCATATTATGGAAGATTGCCTTATTGTTAATGGGAGACCCTAGGAATGGTGCAGGGGTTGGTGTGTCTCACCATGGCTCCTCTGTAGTATGCTGTAGTGATAGTACGGAACCTTTCCTGTCCTGCTGTGTCCCTGTGAGCATCATATTAAAAAGACCACATGTCCAGACATAAATCTTTATTTTAGGAGGTGCAGATCTATGTCCGTTTCTATTATACAAAAATGTGATTCAAGAAAAAGCCGCTACCGTCCACACTTACCAAATTTGAAGTTTGACTCGCTTTCCGTTCAGCTCTATTGTTCTGATTTTGAAGTCTATACCTGCATTGCAATCAAAACCACGGCTTAAACATGGACATAACGTAATGCTTAGAGAGCATTGATCCATTGCATGTTACCGTCAACAGTTATCACCGAGCTACGTCTACCCAGTACAGCAGGTAGTTCTGCGGTAGAAATAAGGTATTTACCCGAGCTGCCTCAAGTAGACTCACCTATTGTTGATATGAACGTGGTATTGAAGGCGTCTTCGCTGAATCTGAAGAGCAGACATGTCTTGCCGACTCCGCTATCACCGATGAGCAACAGTTTAAAAAGATAATCGTAGGTTTTCGCCATTCAAACAGAACACGACACTACATTAATAACTGTGTAATAATCTGGGATCCCCCGTCTGGAAATCCTCACCAGCTGTCTTTAGCAGACGATGGATGAATGACGTCAATTTCTCCTTTGCCTAATGGTCTATGTAGTTTGCAGATACCTGTTTCTCTGACCTAGGAAGTTCAAAAATATAATTGGCAAGGTTTGATTAGGCAACAACATATAAAATATAAGGTACAATATCAACTGTTTAATAGGCTTTCCTTTTGATTGTAATTGAAATGGCATCAGATGGATTTGTACCAAAGTGTATGTGTTTAATAATTACTAATTATCTTAAAGTCTCATTTTGATAACAACTAATAGCTTTAGTTGGCACATTTGAACAAAATGGCTTGGTCTTCTCTAATATTTATAATATAGCCTACTGGTCTGGCAACCACAGTTCCTGCTAGGCACGTTTTCCGATTTGTCCAATCAGACTACGTATGCGGGGGGAAGCGACCATAGCTCGGTGAAAATGCCTGTAAGTAACAAAGTTGTTTTGTTTTTTTTACCTGGGGTTGATAAGCCATTTTTGTCAGCTGTTTATACGATTAAATAATAAAAGTGATAGACTTTGTGTTGTGTCCGTGGTCTGACTTTGGAGTTGTGTTATAGCAGCACATGGCGTGTGGCTAACATGCTGCGTAGCTCATCATAAGAAGGTTCGCTTTGGGCTACTTGCTGGAACGCAACAGTAGCAATATGTAAACAGAGCCGTTCCTGGGAAGTTCCGAGAAACAGTCGGGGCCTGTTGTTTCAGTCGGCCCAGCAATATGGTTCGGTTCACTTGCTTGGTTGAGTTTATAAACACGGCCGCCATAATGGGTCATGAATTGCAGTGTTTGCAAAACACACACTTTCGGTTCCTTCATTTGCAAATGAAAGCTCACAAATGCACCGACATAATTTGAGTTACTAAGTAGACTATAATGCTAACTTAACTAATGTTAATAAGGGTATTAATATAAAAATAATATTATCTGAGCCAGTTACTTAAGTAGCATACTTTTTCGCCTAACTTTAGAGGTATCAGTCAACGCTCATTGTCTTTGGAAGATGCAGTACATACAGTGATAGTTTTACCATAGTTTCATTTTCAGACTAGATGCCATGTTCAGCCAAGAGACTATATTTTGAAGACATCTCACAATTGTGTAGTACTTTATAACACTCACAAATGATAGTCAAATCTGACTCTGCTCAAAATTATTTTTTCAGCTGTCATCTGAAGTTGTGCTGAACAAAATTGGGCTATTGTGTTTTTCTCTTGTAGTTGGCCAAAGATCTTCTTCATCCTTCTCTTGATCAAGAGAGAAGGCAACACAAAAAGAAAAGGCTTGTTCAGAGCCCAGACTCCTACTTCATGGATGTTAAGTGCCCAGGTATATTGACAAAGTCAAACCGAGTAAACAGAGTAAAACCATGATCCTGCAATAGATGTAGTCAAGCCTTTTTGCAGTGTCCTTTAGGTCTATAAGATCAAACTGCAAACTATTTGAAATTTCACATAAGCTTACACCTGTTAAATATCGACATTCATTTGGCCTGTAGTTTGTTTGTAGTATTTCTAATAAAAACTAATTAAAACAAATTTCCTCCCAGGCTGCTACAAGATCACTACTGTATTTAGCCATGCACAGACAGTTGTACTGTGTGTGGGATGCTCAACTGTGTTGTGCCAGCCAACAGGAGGGAAGGCCAGATTGACAGAGGGTAAATTCATTAAACAAGTTTATGTTACTCTTTGTGCAAGACTGGCAAAATCAGGATTATAAGCAAAATATACCTAATTAACTGTTATTTATTTTTTGCTTTTGTTTTTTAGGTTGCTCTTTCAGGAGGAAGCAACATTGAAAGAGATAAATGGAATGTTGTAATTGAGACATGCCTAATTATTGCCTTAATTTTTTATTCACACAATGAATAAAACTTTGATGTTATGCATTCACATACACAATAGGTTCTTTCTGTCATTGAACCAGAAGACACATGGCATTAGATGTCCATATTTTATGATCAAGTCTAAAACCTTGTGAATTGTAAAATGTTTAAATATGCAATTTATTAAAATGAACATCCCACAAAAACAATAAAGCATGAACCAGTTGGAAAACGTGAGTGCATTTGAATTTATTGAAAGAATACAGCATGAAAAGACTGAATGAAATGTTTGTCATGAGGAAATTTACCTTCATAGAAAGTATACAAGTACTCCTTTCAGTTTCTGAATGATATGAGATGTTGTTTGTGTTCATTTACTGTTATAAGAACAGATACATATAAAAGACGACATTAACCTGAAATACAGAAAAACAAACACCAAAATACAGCTTTGTGATAAGATTACTTTGGGAAAACAACTAATTACTGCAATAGGTATCCAGCTTGCATATGCTTAAACAGGGAAATCACACAAATGATAGCATTAGCAGTTAGTTAAACTGGCATTTAATTTAGGTAACTTTGCCAATTTGCAGTGTATTACTTTTGGAATAAAGAACACTTTAAGGCATGGGTCAAACCCTGTCTTTCACATCTATAAATGAGGTCATGCTTTGTAATGTACTTTGCATCCTACACTAGATTCACTGTGTCTGACATTGCACCCCACCCCTGGGACCCTCCTCATCTTCTTCATATGCCTCGGCACTGTAGCTCCTCTGTTGAGACTGAGCGTCCACTTCGCAGAGATCTACTTCTTCCATGTCATCTACTATCATTACATCCTCCCTGGGAGGAAGCAACCTTTCCAACTGGAACATAAGATGCTCTGGGAGCCAGTGTTTTTCTGGGAATTCCACCTGGGTGATATTGAGTTAATGTAATTTAAAAAATGTTGAAATCTATACTTTCTCTGCAAAGTAACAAGCTGACAGGGACATTAAATACATCACAGAATTGTGTCATGTTGGGAAACTATTGAGCTGTTAATGAATCTTACCTGGAATTTAATGAAAAGCTGTCCTTTTTCACAAGGATCCTTGTAAATTGGCATGCCTTCATTTTGAACACATTTGATGTCGTTGTGCTTAACAACTTCACCTGTTGACACAAAGAACATTGTTGACATTTGAATTATATTCCTTACAAGTACAGTAGAAATAGTATTATAAAACTGATAGTTCCAGTCCTTGATTATGATTAGCTGAGCCGCATTCAAAGCCTTTGTAAAATACTCTATAAACACAAACCTGTGACCGCATTACAATTACAGTATTACTGCGCCAATCATGCTTTCCACTGTGTGTGTTGCTTGGCAACCATTCTGCTCAGTGTCGCTGAAGAACTACATTGCTTGGCGGAAGAATGATTATTTCCGTGGAGTGCTTAAAACCCCCTTAGCTGTTCTAAAATCACTGTAAACCACAGCCTCTTGTGGCTTATTGCTTTAGTACTGTAGACCTCTTAAACACAATCAATTACCTGGCTGTGTGTTAATGATGAGCATTCTGTTGTCTAATGTAGGGATGGTTTTCTTAAAACCGCAGAGAGCATCAACTAGTTTGATATCCAGCTTCATGATCAGATTATCTTCCTGTCTCTGGAAAACATCATGCTCCTTTTGATCCAGCACAATGATGACATCACCAGGTTCCAGTCCCGGTTCCTGGTCACCTTCTCCATGGAATGTAATTTTCTGACCATCTTTCATACCTGCACGACACATACATCCTTAATTCAGTATGTTATGCCTCAAAATGCTCATTATGGTCTATAAGATTACTCCTGAATTTACAGGATTAAACATTTTACAATATTAAATATGGGGAAGAGGAAAACCTTTGTCAATGTGAACTTCTAGAATTTTCTTCTTGCGTTCCACTTTGTGCCCATTGCAGTTTTTGCAGCGGTCCTTTGAGTTGAATTTTTCGCCCTCTCCCTGGCAGTCAGCACACATGCTTTGGATCTGCTGAATCATGCCTGGCCCAATCTGTTGCACTTTGATCTGTACTCCTCTTCCTTTACAACTTGAACACTTCTCCAAGGCACCTTTTTTACCACCATAACCTGTTCCAGAGAGAGTATAAGGCTTGTCATCTGGAAAATTCCTGTTGTTTTTTTAAATTTTGCTGTAAGATATAATGTCAAAGAAATCACCTACCATCACACTTTTCACAAATGACATTTTTCTGGAGACCAAGTTTCCTGGTCGTTCCATTGTAGATCTCCTCCAGGGTAACACTAAGCTGATGGACAACATTCTTCCCTGAATGAAATGAAGCCATCATAGTGTGAGTCCTGAACACCTATAAATCAGTTCCTGCATTCCAATGGATGCAAAACGACTAATATCCTTGTAATATAATTTGATATTTCTCACCTCTTCTCTCTCTTTGCATTCTTCCCCCACCTCCAAAGAACATGTTGAATATGTCCATTGGGGAGCCTCCTCCCCCCATGCCACCCTCTTTGATAGCTTGTTCTCCTCCTTGGTCATACAAGTCTCTCTTCTTTGGATCTGACAGCACCTCATATGCTTGGGATATATGCTTGAACTGTTGAAAAAATAGATTTGGTTTACCATGGGAAACAATATTTTTCATTTTCAGTTTTAATGTTTCATTTAATGAATTTATCTACCATTGCTTACAGCAGTTGGTATTAATTGAACTTTCAGTTATGTATTATCACCCAAAGTCTATATCAGCCTTATTTATGTTTTTTTGTACAAATTACTAAAAAAGAAAACACAAAGAATGAAACACATTCTCCATGTGAGAGAAGCCCACCTCCAAGAGCCCATGTTCAATAAAAGAGCTTAAAGGTTAAGATGGCTGGATTCAAAGTAGCTCACGTTATTTGTAATGTGTCAACCCAGTCCCATATAGGTCTGTGCTTGTCAATCCAATGAGACCACCAGTAGGTTAGCTAGTGATCAAATAATGCAATATTAATAAACCCCCTGCTAATTTGCAGATTGCATCATTTCAATATATTAGGATACTTATCTCACTGTAACAAGCTAGTTACATCAGGCCACTACTCAGATATCTTTCCAGAAAGTTCCTGGCATTCCGTACTGAATTCAACAAGGCATGCAGTTTAAAATAGACCTCCCCGACCTTCCTTAACGGGATGGTTTAGGACACGCAGTTTTCCATACGTACCCTCTCTCCTTCACTGGGGTTCTTGTCTGGGTGATATTTCAGTGCAAGCTTTCTGTAGGCTTTTTTGATTTCATCTGGTGTGGCTTTGGGACCAACACCCAAGAGGTCGTAAAAGCCGGTCTCATGAACCATGATCGCAACCTAAAGCAAAAAAACGAAGCGGATCAAACGCCAATGCAAAATATTAGCATTACTTTCAAGGTGACGAAAGCAGTCAAACGTGAGCCAGACATAAAATAATACATCGGCTAGGTCTCCTGATAACCTCATCCTAATAAAACAGTCGCATTAAACGGTAGCTAACAGTAGCTAACCTACAGCTCGCCGCACACACACACAGGCAGAGGGAGCACACGTGTTTAAATAGACAATTCACGTCTCTACTTTAAAGGACGCCGTATTCCACATAACATAACCGGATATATTAAACCATTGGCCTCTATTAAAGCGAGTGGAATATACAGGTTAACGTTACTCACTTGTCGTGTGTTTACAGCTATCCCTTGCAGTACTCAATATCGCTTGTAGAGAAGATGGCTGGTTCTTATAGCCGGCGACTGTACAGAACTTTCTGGAGCGCTCAGCAGAGTAGGCGGATATTTCCTCGGTCGAGTTGAGAAAAGACCTATGCAAAAAGGGGGGTTGCCAGATCCGTTCTCACACTGCTGGTCAAACAGTGTTGCTATAGGCCAGTTTGTGGCGATAGTATGATAAAGGTGCAGTTAGCGACGCTACATTGCAACAGCTAAAAGGCTTTTTTATGTAACACAGGTTATCATGAATATTTTCTGCAGATAATAGGCCATATATATACTGTATATATATTCCTTCTTATATATTCCTTGCCAAATGGACCATGGTTATTTTTTTAACAACAAAATTAAAATGTAATTGGAAAAGCTAATAAATTTAAAAAGATTTGTTCGTTTGGCTCATTGTTTATTTTTAGACATATTTTAATAAAATAATACAACTGCTGTAATGACTCAAATGACCCCCCAAAGTTATACTTATATTGATCTTAAACACCTGTGCAAATTACTAAATGTCATTCAGATTGTCTATAAAATTGAATATTTATATTGACCTAATGTTCTACTCAGCTACTCAACTCTTCTCAAAAGACAGGCCATTAGAACAGCCACTTGGTGTGCGTGAGCCATGCAGTTGCAGTTGGATCAAACTAGCAGGTAAAGTGTGGTAATGATTTAGGTCTCTTACCTTCTGTGGTGTGTGATTAAGGAGAAAATCATAGTCAAACTGTTTTACATATGAAAAGACCAGGCTCATTTATATTCTGTACATGTTCTTTTGAGAGTAGCCCAATGTACTCCACACATGGACTTTCTGATTTGTTTTGCAATCAGTAACAGTCTCATATGGCATGCTGAGTTGGATGTCTTTTTATTATTACAATCTCTGTAGTGCTTGTACAGAGATAATAGAGCTATTGATTTCCTGCAGCACACTGGACAAATTTTGAAAGATATCTACTTTGGGCAAATCGAGAGGCTTTGAAACCCACATTACCAGTGGCGAAGGCACAAATAAATCTATAAATAACAACATGGAATTTCCTTATAAGGAGGAGGCTATTGACAAGATGCTGAACAGGTAAGAAACCTGAAATGTACTTTTAGGAAAATATTTAATCTAGTGACTGAGGAGAAGTCATAGGATTTCCTTCAGACAATTGCCAGTACTTACTGAGTCTTAAGCTCATCATAGTACCTTAATAACCACAGTTCAGCTGTTCAGTTAAATAGTTTGCTAGACAGGTTATAATAATTTTCCAGTGAAGATCTACTGTATAAACTAGTTTTAAATTTGATAATGATCACATATAACCTCACAATAAAAATCTAATCAAATGTGATGAAGGTGGAACCAAGAGGATTTTGTAGTTTATTAAGTTATGGTAGTATATGTATGCTTTGGCATACTCACTCAGTTAGATACAGATATGGTGCGAGTAAGAGACAAGTGGTATTCCCAAATTCTCATAAATTCAGGAATCAAAAACAATCACAACGATTTGCACAATTGAGAATTATTTTTATAGCTTTAAGGTTGTCCAAAAGTACTGAAACTTTGCCACGGTTTTTAGCCTGGAATGCAAAGGAACTGCAGAAACAATATGTGGCTTATTTATATGGGACGAATGTCCCTGTCAACTTGGTTTTTAGTTAGAGCCTTCTGCCACCCCTCTGAATAAAAATGAGGGACGGAAGCAGAAGTCAATCCAGCCACTGAGTCTGGCAGTCTTACCAAGCAAACCAATGGGATGCAGCCAGTGAACATTTTGTGATGGAGCAATTTTTGAATTGTTCTTTGGAATCCTAGTCACTGCAGTAAAAAAAGGTTTTAGCTAGTGGTAATGACAGTTTTTTTCATGTGACTTGGAGGTGAAGTGCAGGAGCTCTCTGCAATTTTTCTTCTGTGTTTCAGCCTGGCGTCCTCAGGTCAGGAGTCGATGGCAGACGGACAGAGGGAGGGCGAAGGTCAGGCCTTTGTGGGTGAGTTACATACAGCACAGGGGTCTACTAAATGAATGCATGAATGCAAACACTCAGGTGTTTTGACGGTGGTGGAGGTTCCTTCATCAATAGACCTTTGCGTTACTGCCTAATATGGGTAGACATACAGAAATAAACAGACTTTATACCTCTGCATTAAGGGTTGGATTTGTTTGTTTTTTTCAAAGCTGCACTCTCTCTCTCTCACCACAGAAAAGAAAAACATAGAAGAGGTGCTTTCAATCGCATCTCTTTCTCCAGCTCATGCTCTCTGGACCACTGAGGCCAGTGGCTCAGTCAGGGTGAGGATAGAAGACGCTTGTCCAGAAGAACCCGTCACAGTTCATCATATGTTCAAAGCTTCTGTTGAAAAATACGGAAACATGTACGCTCTAGCAAGCAAAAAGAACAACACATGGGAAAGGATAACTTTCTCTGAGTATTATCAATTCAGCCGGAGAGCAGCCAAGAGCTTTATTAAGGTATGGTGTCCAAAAAAAGTGTTGCAGTCATATTGACAACATACTTAGTAAGTAGCATCAATTATCAGATTTGAAAAAAAAAACAAAAAAAAACCCTGCTCTGTTTACATGTGCAGCTTGGTTTAGAGCGATTCCATGGAGTGGCTATACTAGGATTCAATTCAGCAGAATGGTTCTTCTCTGCAGTTGCTGCCATCCTTGCAGGGTAAAAAAAAGACATCCCGTAGCACCAACAGGCTGACCAGTATCACTGTACTAGTCAAGAGTTAAATTAACCAATATCTGTGAACTATGTATCCATTGCTTAATCCCTCACATACTCATACTGTAGGTATGGATAGATTTGTAACTCAATTCATATCCAACGGCTTCTGCTATAATCATTTGTGTTTGTACTTACAGAGGAATAATGACAGGGATATATGCCACCAACTCCCCAGAAGCTTGCCATTATGTGGCTAGTGACTCCAAAGCCAACATTATTGTAGTGGAAAACCCAAAGCAATTGGACAAGATATTGCAGGTATTGTAACCCTAGTGCATACAAGTCTTGATCTACAACTGAGGCAATCATTGATAAAGTTCTTTTTGCCACAGATACGTGACAGACTGCCTCATTTGAAAGCCATAGTACAGTATTCTGGACCTCTTCAGCAGAAACTATCTAATCTCTATTCTGTAAGTCCTTCTGACTCAATAGAAAATGATTTTGACCAATGTGACAGATGATTTTAGACTTTGACACATGATGTATGTTGTTGTTTTGGGTTAGTGGGAGGAGTTCATGGAGCTGGGTCTGGATGTTTCTGAGAAAGAACTGGATGACATCATCAGCAGTCAAAGAGCCAATCAATGCTGTGTCCTCATTTACACGTCTGGTACCACAGGCCAGCCAAAAGGAGTCATGCTCAGCCATGACAACGTAAGCTTAGCGTGACTACTTATCAGTCTGCATACTATCACAATCTGATTCATAACTATATAACTTAATTTATATGTGTCTGTAAATGATACTGGTGCTTTGGTTGTTATGGTAAACATAGCACATAAAAACATAAAACAAAACAAACAAATGTAAAAGCTAAATAGGCAAGTGGCAAAACAATTTCCTGTCTAAATCTATGACATGACATTTTAGATCACATGGACTGCTCATCACGCCAGCAGGGCTGGTGACATGCAGCCGGCTGACACTAAGCAGGAGTCATTGGTGAGCTACTTGCCCCTCAGCCACATTGCTGCTCAGATCTACGACCTCTGGACAGGCATCCAGTGGGGGGAGTTGGTATACTTCGCACAGCCAGATGCTTTAAAGGTAAGGCCTATATCACATGAAAGCTGATTTTGACAATGGCATATTTTGAAGAAAAAAAAAGAAAGTAAAAAGGTAAAATATCTCATTTCTTTTCTTTTACTCAGATGTAAGGGCACTAGAGTATGGAAATAAATACTGTTTTGTGTTACAAAATTGCACCCTAAAAATTGAATAATGCATATTATGTGAATCTCTAAACAAAATACACATTCTGTAAACATTACTTTTAAATGACTTTACTCGCTACTTTTCTGACCAAAATACATACTAATACCCGAAAATGACTACACAGAAAATGTACTCACGTAAAAAAGTGCAGACGTTTAAAACACTTCGAAGGAGTTGTTGCTGTAAATTGTTACATTCCACCTCATTAACAGTGAAATAAGCAGCGATGTTCTCTCTATTTAGGGAAGTTTGATAACGACACTGAGAGAGGTTTGCCCTTCATCCCACATGGGTGTACCCCGGGTATGGGAGAAGATGATGGAGAAGATTAAAGAGGGAATTAGTCAGTGTGGATATGTGAAGAAGAAACTGGTGACATGGGCAATGTCTGTCAGCTTGGAAGCCAATCTAAAGTGTACGCAAAAGTAAGTAGTAATGGAGTTCCAATCGTGTGAATTTATTTTCTATAACATGAAAATACTGATGTTGCGATGCACATTCAAAATACATGTACACATTGGTGATATTCTTTTAGAATTACTCAAAATGTGGTCATGTGTAGTTCATGGGTTAGAGTATAGCCTTCGTGCTGCAAGGGCTTGATACTTACTGATCAGACCCATACTTAAAATATAGAAACTCAAGGTAAACTCTTTGGATTTAAAGTGGCAATCTCGAAGATCTCTGGAGATTTTCATTTAAATAAATGTCTGTTAAGTCAGACAGTAAGATTGAGCCTATGGCCTACTGATGAAAGAATTTGCATTTGCAGTATTATGAGTAGTTAAGAACCGGGCGTCTGTGGCGACTTTCCCGCCATGCATTCAAATTAGTGTTAGGTGACGCGTTTTCCTTTTGAAGTGAGGTCCAAAAACAAACTGCAATTACCGCTTTTCGCCATAGGTGCCGCCAAAGAGAACAAAATGGAGATCTTCGAGATTGCCACTTCAAATATCTTCCAAATAACATCTATTACTGCAATGACATTGGAGAGAATTCAATTCAACATGTCACATATTTAATTTTTCTGTTCCAGGGATGACGAGAAGCCATTTCTCTTTGGCCTGGCAAACAGGCTTGTGCTGGAAAAACTTCGTGCTGAGCTCGGCTTCTCTTGCTGTCAGAAGTTTTTCTCTGGAGCCGCACCAATTGGTCGTGAAACTGTGCAGTTCTTCCTGGGCCTCAACATCCGGTTGTATGAAGCCTATGGCATGAGTGAGAGCACAGGACCTCACTTTATGTCATGCCCCAAAGCTTACAAACTACCAAGGTAAGCATGTAAGGATCAGAACAAACATGTCTTAACACTTCATTGTTGCAACCCTACTGGTTTGAACAATGGCTCACTTTTAACAAATGTAAAATAACAGATATTTCTTTTCCCTGACTTAGCTGTGGAAAGGTGGTCCCTGGCTGTCGGTACAAACTAGCCGACATAGATACTGAGGGCACAGGCGAAGTTTGCTTTTGGGGGCGTAATGTTTTCATGGGTTTTCTCAATATGGAAGACAAGACAAGAGAAGCATTGGATGAAGATGGATGGCTGCGTTCTGGAGACTTGGGAAAGATAGACGAGGAAGGTTTCTTGTACATCACGGGCAGGATAAAAGGTAGGACTATCTAAGTAAAAGCAAATTACACCACTTCACCATTTTCCATTCGGAATATTCACTTGCTTGAGTGCATGTTGTTCTGGACAAAAGATAGTTGCTGTGCTCCTTCATTATGTTCACATGAGTCACAAACAGCAGATATGTCATGTTGCCCTCTCTCCGTTCAGAACTCATCATCACAGCAGGAGGTGAGAATATTCCACCTGTTCCCATAGAGGATGCTGTGAAGAAGGAGCTACCCATCATCAGCAATGCCATGCTGATAGGGGACAAAAGGAAGTTCTTGTCAATGCTTTTAACTCTGAAGGTAATCTGCTTTTAGAGCCGGAAGGTCATGTCATATCAATTAATTTATATCTTTACAGATTGTGACATCATTTCAGTTGCTAACAGTGTAGGCCACAAATGATTCTTTCCCGTTCTACATGGGCTCACCAATCAACAAATGCGTTTTTTAGTACTTTTAATTAATGCTTCTATACATCAATACATTTAAATTCTGTCACAACATAGTAAGACTATTCACTGAAAAGTGATTTTCATACAGAATACAGACGTCTACATTTATGATAAGGTTATTGTGATTTGACCCTACGTTACAGTGTTGCAGCGATGTGGAAACCATGGAGCCCACAGAGGAGCTCAGTCTGGAGGCTGTGGAACATTGTCAACAGCTAGGGAGCCTGGCGACCAAGGTGTCAGACATCATAGGAGGGAAAGACAAGGAAGTGTGTCAGGCCATTCAGGAAGGAATCAACAGAGTCAACTCTGCAGCCATCTCTAATGCCCAACGCATACAGAAGTGGGTCATTTTGAGGAAGGATTTTTCTGTTTCGGGAGGAGAACTGGGTAAATTTGGCTCTAAATTTTGCAATGGTTATGCTGTGATAACAGAACTGGGATTATACAATGTAATACTATAGACACTGTTTTTTTGTCTTTAGACGTGCAATTCTGAAATTAAGTTGATTTATTCCTCAATATGCTATTTTCTTCCTTCAGGTCCCACAATGAAGCTTCGTCGCCCTGTTGTCTTGGAAATGTATCACAATGAAATAGAGAGCCTCTACAAAGAATAGTGTTATGTTCCCAATGCTCTTGATCTGTTAGTGTTAACATGGAAGTCAATAAGTCACTTGTGTATCATTAATGGAGACACGACTGAAATTCTATTATACTTGATAAAATCTAATTTTCCATTTTTACTTGTATGTACAGTAAAAGGCTGAGGTAACAGAGAAAACATTTAATTTCTGTGATTATAATGGAAACATTTTTTGATTATTTTTGCTAATGGGAATTATGCGGAGTGACTCATACTCTTTTGTTGTGTTCCCATAGGCTGATCTAAATATTTGTAAAGCTTCTCTGCTCATTCTAGACAGCACTTGTTTGATACTAAATGCCTTTAAGTCATACCACGTCTTTGTTAAAACGCCATTTTATACTAATTGTACTATGTAATTTATTTAACAATGTGCCAGTTCAAATAAATATTTTGATCTTCCTCTGCTGTGTTCTCTGGCACTTTTCTCAGAAGTTTTCTCATTTACACAACTCAATGTTTGTGTAATACAAAGACTCACAGGCATTTAAAAGGCATACATTTCCCTTTCAATTGTCCCTTCCAAAACATAAAATGAAAGGCCCAATTGACTTTTTAGTCATTGCTAATATCAAGCTAATATTAATCTTCTTTAATGTAATCATGATATTCATTGATATTCACGAAAGCAGACAGGCAGTAATACATACAGTGATACAGGCAGTGAAGTGCAAAATGCACAATAATTGTAGCTTTAATGTGATTGACACCTGATCAATGGCCAATAAACAAAATGTCAAGAGTCAGACCAAAGGTCAAAATCTGCCAATAAATAAATAAATAACAGATTAGATTAAGCAGTTAAGAATAAAATACATTTCACATACACAGTAACTATTGGTCAACAGTGTTTTTTGTTTACAAAAAGAAAGATTACATTAATTCGCTTAAACTCTTGAATCTTTTTGTCTACAGAGGTACAGATGTTGTTTTAGGGATAAAGATATGTGCAGATATGAGTATGAAATGATAGGAAGTAGTATTATTACTGACAGTAATCCCATGACTCCATTAGTATCCCCTTAATCCAGGTCTCGTACTCTTTGACATATTGCTGCTGTGAATTCTGAGCACTTGGAGTTTCCTCCCAAGTCTTTAGTCAAAACCTTAAAGAGAGATAGCACAAGCATGTATAAATAGGAGTGTGGCAACACGCTATGAAAACAGCATGCCGACATTTCTTAAAAAAAATAGAAGGAGACAGCCACAGTACTTGCCTTTTTGTCTCGGATGGTGTCATAGCAGGCGGTCTTGATGTTCTTAGCGTGGGCGTGCAAGCCCATGTGTCGCAGCATCATGACTGCACTGAGAAGAAGGGCAGTGGGGTTGGCCATGTCTTTTCCTGCTATATCCGGGGCAGTTCCATGAACCTGATGGGAAAGAAGGCATCACATTTCAGGTTACAGGTTGATCTGATCTGGATTCTGTAAAGATGGGTTGTTAGAATTAAAGAGCTAACTTTCATAGGTGAATGTTGTCTCAAGTGAAAAAAAAATATTTTTGCTCACCGATTCAAAAATGGCAACACCATTAGTTCCAATGTTTCCACTAGGAGTCACTCCAAGACCTCCAATCAATCCAGCACAAAGATCACTGCAAGAGACAACACATGTATCTCGCTAGATATGCTTAGAGGTTGACTGATTTATTGTTTGGGCAGATTATTAACGGCTAATAAGAGTTTTTATGAGCCATTGGTACTTGGATATGAGTGCTAAATATGGTTAATTAATTACGATTGATTTATTAATGGTGTAAAATAAATGGAATGTGTTAGGGTGAGATGTACATTGTACATTTGCATTTTGTGACATTAATTATTAATTCTAGCTAGTCAATAATAATTTTAAAAGTAAATATTCTTTAAGTGGAATTCTATCCCCTCTGGTATTGCTACCCTCTCATCCACCATTTAATATACTGGTCTGTCTGCTACTCTCATATGCAGAGAAGTCTGAGGTGGAGTTCTGCAGCTAGATTGACTCTAAATAAACTCTGAACAAAATTTTACATTTCAGTGTTATAGGCCTCGTATTATACTAAACAATGTCTGATTATTATTACTTTTTGCTCTCCTAAATATCTGTATCAGTATGCACATTCAGAAATCCATAATCAGTGGACCTCTACATATGTTCATGTTATCCAGAAACTATTTATTTGATGATATACAAAAACTATCAACTATAAAAAAGCTTTTGTAAAGGTAATAGCAAAAGGAATTTACCTCAGGATGTCACCATACAAATTGGGCATCACTAGTACATCAAACTGTGTGGGATCCTGTACCATCTGTGTAAAACATGAAAACGAATGAACAATAAAGACATTGGTTAGGAATGCCAAAGGTGGTTGAATAATTAACAAATGGCTACTTATTGATTATCTAGAGAAATCTTTCAGTGCAGCCACAACAATGCATCTTGGTACTTACATTAAGGCACACAGTATCCAGGTACATCTCGGTGAATTTAATATCTTTGTACTTTTCAGCAGCCTCTCTGCATTTCCATAGAAACAAACCATCTGACATTCGCCTATAAAAAGGTTGTCAATAGAGAACAATTTTCACCTTCAGTGCACAGTACACATTTATTCCACACTTACCTGCACTACACTTGTATTCCATACACTTTATATTACCGCACATACACTTTCATACATTATACATTACATTGTATTATCCTGTATATATATATATATATATGTTTTTGCACACTACACACTACTCAACTTGTGTTCATTATATTTATTTATATTGAATATTTTTTATTTCTCATTCCATAAATAGTCTTCAATGTGTTATAGTTGTATCTTTCTGTTGTTATTAGTTAGGTGTAGTTTGTGTTTTGCCCACTCTCTTGTCATGTCTGATTCTTTCCTCCTATGACAACCTAACTTCCCCAAGGGAACAAAGTTCCATCTCATCTCATCTCACAGCTTTAAAATGAAAAACTATTACAACTTACATAATATTGGCCTTATGGACAGCAGTGACACTAGCCCTCTGATTGTTTCTGGCGTATTCAAACGCGTACTCTGCAATGCGCCGGCTGGCGTCTTCTGTGATGAGCTTAATACTCTGTACAACCCCATCAACAATCTGAAATACACATATTAACCATATGAGGATTAAGGTCAGGGGGTGTCGTTTAATTATTTGTGATTGTGGGCTTGTGAAGCCCTTTGAGACTGTAATGTGATTAAGGGCTATATAAATAAAAAAACAGTAACTTCAAATGGAAGAATTAAATACTATTAAATACTCAAATACTAGCAATTGAAGAACGGCCGTGATTTAATTGCATGTACCTAGAGAGAAAAAAAACCTAGGAACTTAAAACATTGGAAGAAACTGGATAGCAGAACAATTAGTACTGAACATGCAGCACAGGTGATCAAATTATTACTAACTCAAGATACAGCTATCTCATGAGATATGATGGGCTGACTGGGACAAAAAGAAATTTCACAGACAGAAATTACAGAAAGTTCTGAAACCTATGACATGATGTGAAGATGAGGCATTAGACCTACATGTTGAAATCAGAAAAGAAATAATCAGTCAAAAGAAGAAATTTGGTGAACACAAGGAAAAACAACAGTTAGACAGGTAGGGTGATGTTTCTTACCACATGTTCAATCCCACTGTATTCTCCCTCAGTGTTCTCTCGTATGGTAACCAGGTCAACATCAGTATAGGGGGTCTTGTAGCCCTCAATGGACACACAGGGACGTACATTGGCATAGAGATCAAAGGTTTTTCTTAGCAGCAGGTTCATAGAGGGATGGCCGGCAGCAATTGGTGTCTTCAAAGGTCCTGCAGACAAACATTTTAAATGTTGTAGTATTTCACATCGGTTTAAATGGCTTAAAGTTGTTGAGGGTATAAAGACATTCACTGCTCATTACTGGAAATTATGTACATATCACTGAGTACCTTTGAGGCCAATTTTGTTCCTGTCCATTGATTCTTTAGCATCCGGTGGGATCATCCATTTGCCACCTGGCCCCTGGATGGCTGTAACATTTCTCTCTTCCCATTGAATAGGTGCCTATATCAAGAGTATGTGCAAGACAAGCTCTAGATAATGTATGTAACAGTACATTATTTATTAATTGAAATTTGACTCAAGTATCAATGTCATTAAGTGCTACAATGTAGTCAGGAGAGTGGGAAATGAATACCAGCCAACAGCCAGAACCTGCTAAATTTAGACCGCAGGTGTTACTCTCCAAGCTGCTTTGCGAGGTAGCTATTAGCTAATCATCATTTGATGGTATTATCATACTAAAAAAGTAATACAATAGTACTGTCGTGTCAGTACTGACTTTAGCTGCTTCAAATATCTCCATAACAGCAGTAGAGATCTCTGGACCAATTCCATCGCCGGGGATTAAGGTAACAGTCCGCATCTGTGACGCAAAATAAATAAACAAAAGATCCAGTGACACAATGAATCTGGCCAAATCGAAAACAAAGAGTTGCAAAAATTTAAGAAGCACCTTTTCTTTACAATTCAGAAGAGGAACTAGTACAACTCTTAACTCAGTAAATTAACTCAGCCCCCCCGATACATACCCCACGGACGAACGTCCTGGGTTGAGTCCCCGTCTTCATAGCTCCAACTACCTGGGACACCTGAGGTAGGAAACAGGAGAAGGGAGGTCCAGGAGGAGGGTTGGTTGGCACTGTGTAATAACCCGGCCAACATTTTCATTTGTCAATTGGCATGTTGGTTTAGTTTTATAGGGACACAAAAAATGAATGAGTCTGGTTAAAAGAATAAAGGGATCTATAAGGTAATGGTTGCATGGCTAGGTCTGGATAATGCCTGCGCATGGGGCTTTGATCTGTATACTGGCCATGCTGATTACTCCAGTATCACCGGGCCACACTCTGTAGGAGACCTCCATGCATAAAATGTCCTAGAATGATAAATTGTACTTAGCACTTTCCTATGCTGGCTAATAATGTCACTTGTCAAAGCAGCAGTGATAATGCAACTGTGGGAACTTATCAAGCAAGTGGGGAACATGTGCCTCGGTAAACCGTTTGTTCTCAGAGATTGGTGGGACTTGTTCATGCAAAACCAAAATCACTTAAAGCGTGAAACATTGTTAATGTTTGCGTAACTCCATAACTCTTAAGCTTAGATCATTCTTGAGTATTTGCAACTCTTGCAGTTGATGCTGCAAGAGTTAAGATTAGTAAAGTCACAGCAAGGAATTATCACACGGTCTACGTTAGATAACATGTCTGAAACTTCTAAATGCAGAATCATAGAAACCAAATATTATCAGTTGATGGCCAACACTTAAATTACTTACATTTAAATGAGTCTTTTGCGTACCATTTTTTTGTCCCTACTTCACTCTTAGGACAATGTGGAAATATTTTTTAAAGTATATTTAAACTGTTGTTTCTCTCAGCTGTTTGTTAAGTAATTTTACATACAGATGTCCCATTTATCACTTGAATTGTCCTCAAAACTGAAGTGTTATGGAGCTGGGCAAAGTGCACACAGCAGCTACCCCATTTCCAATTGCAGCCTTCTACAAACGTCATTACTTTGCTGAGTTATGAATATAGATTTACTTACTTATTTACTTATAACTTATTGGTAAAAGGCAAAAAAAAAAATAGAACAGAATTTCAATGTGAGACTTCTGAGCTGCACAAATGATCAGGTTTCAGCACAACTTACTACGACTATTGAGCAGGCTAGTAAATGAGCCAAGGATGGTGCTTTCTGTGGTTTTGAGTGCAACATTAAAAGTATCAGTTTAACTTGAATAACCACATATTACGAGATAACGAACTTTGTAACTGCAAGGCACTCTTCTCCAAAATACAGATTCAACACCAATCATTGGTCACTCTGGACAACTTGTCTAACAAAGGGGATGCAGTACAATGATCATGCCACATGAAAAATACAGGGAAACAGTTTCAATGTAATAAACAGTGATCTGTAAAGCAGGGGTAGGGAATCGTGTCATGGAGGGCCAAGAGGCTGCAGGTTTTCATTCCAACCAAAGACTAGGTGATTTCACTGATTACTACACATTTAACAAGAGAGGAGGGGATTCATTACTGAAGTCACCTGGTGTAGTGTTTGGTTAGAATGAAAACCTGCAGCCTCTTGGTGCTCCATGGCACATGGTTCCCCACCCCTGCAGTGTAAAGCATGATAGATCGATGTCTGGATTTGTTAATTGTTGGGAGTGAAGGCTGATCTGTAAAGGACATTGAGAAAGGGGGACAACATGCAAGGACAATTAGCCCTTACCAAACTCAACTGTTAACTGTCTTATGAGGGCTTTTTTTACTTTGTCCAATCAAGCACACATGCCTTCACGTTTTATAATGATAATCTGACATACATTACCACAAAGGCCCACTATGTGGCCAAAGGAGGTAGTAAGAAAGGATGACTAGCATCATATTTGGCCCAAGGAAAGACAAGAAGTCACCTTGAGCTAAGGTTAGTCACTGGTCAAGTAGCTACTAACCAGGCTTATGCAGACATCACATACGTTGTAGCTCTACCAAATCAAAATGTCCATCCCAGATTTGGCCTTTAAAACTACTGAGGGGTATTCTTAGCGTTATAGACGTCCTAACTAACCAGGTGGCCAACTAATAACGTTACAATGCTTACTTCCTCTGGCTTGATTGTTTTCTGGCCATTGCCCGATATACCCAACTTTCTCAGTAGATTAAGAATCTGCGGATTTTAAGTAAAGGAATGTTTAATTAAACATGTGTTGACATTAGCCATTTTAACAGTTAGCTGACAAAACGAATGCAACAAACAGGCCGCGTCTCTAGCTAACCAACCTTAGCAAGCTAGGGTCAGGTTGCTATAGCTACAGCAAACACGTTCAGCCTACCTTCTGCACCATCTCTATGCGGAGGACAGCGAAAGGCCTTTGGCATGCCCTAATCTTTACGCCAGCTAGTTACTTGAAACTAGTCGCCATGCGGTGGGTATCTTATTTTACATTTAACAAACATATATATATATACATCACTTACCGCGGACCTCCATACGTTTCCTGCCATAATAGCCGACAAAGGTCGCTATTGGATGAGATGGGAAACACAAGTCACTGCGGCACTTGTGCTGTAAGGAACCGCACAGTGTGTCTTGTGCTTCTACTAGATGACCACAGGAGGGCGTAGGACGATAAGGCGGCCTCCTCTTGAACCTACAGCAACATCCGATGTTTCAAAGCATTTCAGCAGTTTTGTTGTTTTTTCCCCCCATACTACTAGTCTCTTTTATGAATATGTCCGATAAATATAAGATGATCCTCCCGTTTTTGATGATGCGTGTTGTCTAGACTGATTATATGATAGGTGACAATGTACCCGACTGTTGAAAGTAGTTTTGAGTCGTCTGCACTTTTGAGTTCACCCGATGGAGCCACAGAATTACATGTAGGATTGTAATGACTTAAACGTGTTGCTTCAGAAAGCATCGCCCATAACGGACAGGTGATAACTTGTACAATTTAATGGAGGAAAAAATGTTAATGGACGACTGTAGTCAAAATGTTGATTTTGATACATAATTAGTTGCACTATGTTCCATCTTTAATAAGCCAATTGTTAGTTGTTCTGTTGAATATCATGACTTTATACTGTAGATTAAGTTGTATTCAGTTTTCGCAAAATATACTGTGCACATGGTACATAACCCAAAATGGAAAGATATCTGAAATACTTCACATCATAAGCACTGTACTTTGGACCAGTTGATGGCTATACCCATAATAAACTTTATACGGTATAAAACAGGTAGAAACAGCTGAAACAATCCTCCAATCACTCTTTGCAAAAAGTTTGACTTACAAAGCAAGCACACAATATGGGACAATTCAGACTCCAAAATGATCCAGCAATGCAAAATGGAAAAGCTTTGAATTACTGAAAACCTATATAAATTCTAAAGCAGCATAGCTCTCAGCATAAATGCAGGCTACAGCACAGTGCAGAATCTACACTGTGCAAGTAAACACATTTTTAAAGCAGTCTGACAGGTGTCAGTATGGATAAAGGTTTAAAACTCGTTTATATCTCTCCTGAAACATAATGCATAGGACACAGGTAATTTCTACAATGTCTCACAATGCAACATCAAGCATGTGAGTATCTGGCAATGCTAGGTCAAGCATTTGGATATAGCGTAGTAATTAAAAAACAAACCTACAGTAGATCAGTCCTTGACTTTTTTTTCATATCACATGGAAATGTCACACAAAATAGCCAATTTTTAGACTGCATACTGCTTTGGCTGCTTTTTTAAGCTCAGAGATCTTTCCGTTTGTGAAATCATATGTGTTGCTCTGCTGTTGAGGAGTCTGCATTCATGAAGAACATCTGTGAGGGGTGGAAACAATTGACAAGGTTTATAGGATCCTAATATGATAGACACAAATTCATGATTTGATAGCTGATTTCTTCAGCTGAAACATGATACAGTTCTAAAAAATGGCTCTGGAGGAAATAAGACTTCTTACCATTAAACTGCTTGTAGGCTTCTTCAATAATGGCATTGTTTGATCTCCTTATCTCCCAATAGTTATCCTCCACCCATGGCTTACAATCAGGATAGTCAGAAAGTTGTCCATTCTTGTATAAACCCGCTAAGCATGGGTAGAAATAACTGTCAATTACTTTATCACAGCAATTAATCTAACTAACGTTTACTAGAACAAGCCAAACTTAAAGCCACTACAGACAAGATGTTTGCTTTAAAATATCATTATGAAATAAATTTTGATTGCATAGTGTAATGGCTATGGAAGACTGACACCAGCTTGTCCTACGATAGTCTACAATTTGCAATAAGTGTTATCTGTAAGCTACTATTTAGTTGTCAATCCTTTGCTGTCTTTGCGACAGAGACAACCGAAATACCACTAGGAAACTCAAAAGGTCACCAAAATCAAAATCTCACAGTCTTGTCTGTAGCCGCAGATCACAGATATGCCAGTAAAGGCATTGGAAAGTTCTTAATCTACTAAATGAGTGTCATTGCTTCTAATGTCAATCACAATACACTGGCATACTAGATGAAAAATGCACCTTTGATGGTATCATCAATGTCTTTGCATAATTGGTACAAGTCACTCCCACGTCCAACCACTCGTTCACCTGCAATTTGATGTAAAAAGAAAAGAAGAAAAAAACAGCCTATGAGACCCTCTAATACTGACAACACACTGAGCATGTCAGGAATGTTACTGATATGCAAAAGAATAAATGCAAATCTATCTTACCATCTAGCACCTTGATGTTAGGAAACATTTCTAGAAGTATATTTCTATACGGCGTGTTCCTGCACACTAAAACAGAAAAGGTCATTATGATCTCATATAACTACATTTTCATCACTATTCTAAATTTCAAAAACAAATGAGACATTAATTGAAATTCACCTGGATTGCTGTAATTGTAAGTGTTGTCTTTTAATCGTATATTCTCGAGCTTTCTCAAAGACTGGAGGCAGTGGAGGTTCTCAATGCTGTCGATGGATAGAACACAGAATAAGATAATTTTACATAAAACAGTTCATTTTAAATAAAACATTCTTTGTTATACTGAACTGCAATAGTTCTTATAGTAAACTGAAGGATATATGTAGGGTTGTAATGAAATCTTTGCAGTGGTGCCAGTTTTACATCTCTTGGTATCAATCTAAAGTAAGCACTTTGTCATAGATTATACATTGTTACCTGGATATGACATTACCAGCCACGTTTAAACTCTGTAAGCTGTCGCAACTTGAGAGGGGTTCTAAAATAAGCAAAGCAAATTAAATTATTTATTTATTTGCATTACTGAAAGGTCTTTTTAGTGAACACTTATGCAGAAAGGAATTCAAAACATATTTGCACATGAATTCTTACCTATATTGGAAATCCTGTTGGCAGACACATTGAGTACGACGAGAAGCCGGAGAGATGAGAGAGGAGCTAAGTTTGCAATGTTATTTCCAGAAAGGTCGAGTCTCTCCAAATTTATGCATTCCCCAATGCATCCAAGATCATGTATGCCTATAAGACACCCATTCAAATATATTGGAACAAGAATGCATTTTAAGATTTAAGTTACTCTGAAATATTGATTTTATCTTACCAAGACCTCTGAATTTGAGAAACAAAATTGATTCCAAATCAAATTCGCCTGTACGTGACTTGAGCAGCACAGCAGTTATCTTCTCAAAGTCTGCATCTAGAAGAAAAAGAGAAACAAGACAGCACTGAAGCAAGGCACGACTTCACCTGTCTATTCTTATATACACAGAACACAGCCACACACTCCATAGTCGTGAGTCATTATTGCTGCAAGGGCTGAGGGTGGGAAGGGTCATGTCTCTTCTATTTACAGAGGAAATGAGGAGTCAAGCCATGCAATCATCTATAAATAGCATGTTTGTACCAATTCAAATAGTCCACATATTGCAAATCTGGCAGAACATGGGGTTTTCTCTGCCTGCTCTTAATAAGGTCAGAATGGGCAGATGTGCTGTGCTTTACTTTGCGCGTGAAGTTGAAAGATAGCCAGTTGCATGCATGAATAAGGATGGGGGAGTTATTTTTGGCTTCATTTTCTTAAACTCTGCATCAGTCAAAAATCTTACACATGACAATTATTTAACAAGATTACATAACAGACATTTACTGGCAGAATCCCTGAGTAGGCTAACTATCATCTTTGGAAGAAAGACTCATTGTAAGCAGGTCAACCAGAAACAACTGAAATATGATGATTTTTACTGTCTTTGGATTAACAAGTCATCTTGCGATATGTTCAGTTTCATAACAGTCATTTCACCAACTTGATGTGTATATCAACACTAGTAACAGTAGTATTTGATGATATGTACAGATGTTTTAGGGGTGAGGAGTTGATTACTAGCATGTGATGCCCCCCACCAGACAGCTGTCCAGCCTACGATAACACCTGCAGCGACTATGGCAATAATGTTGTTTAGCTTAGCTAGCCTGCCAGCTACCAGTTGACATTAGCTTATGTTAGTAGCTAGCTGTCGTTCAGCTAATAGTGAAGCAACGACTAGGTGATTTCATGATGGTGGTTCTGTGAAATGAAAGCGGGCGATTTAACGAATAAAATGGCTGGTTTGGCTTGGCTTTTCAAATGTTGCAACACATAAAATTACATACGTGATGTTAGCCACAACTAACCCCCCAGAAAGGTCGCTAGCTAGCGCAATCTGCTGTTTGCTAGCACAACGACATAGCAACAAGCTATCTATCACAACTTACCTTGGTCTTTGTCTCGCTTAGAGTCCATCCTTAGCACCTTAGCTACCTGGTAAGCTACCTATCCTAATCAAAATGGAAGATCTGACCAATGCAGTTATATGACCGGACAGGGATTTTTGGGGAAATGTGAATTTGGCATTTGCACAGGAAAACGCTGACAATACTGCTGTGCAGGTGGGACGAGACGCACTTCAGCAGGCGAGCAAAGTAGGAGGCAGCCTCCGTCGACGGCGCAGAGTTTAAAAAACATTTCACAGAGCTTGCCACGTATTTCCACAACGCAACAGGTTCCCTCTGTACTAAAGTCTATAAAGTTTTTTCTCGTTTTTAGACACACGGCGACGTGTCACTGCGTTATGTTTTCTGCATCCAGTAAGGCTACATTGCAGATGAAATGAACTCATTTAATGTGGTTGACGTTCATCTCGCAGGGAACACTAATTGAATCGCGGAAGATGTTGACAAATAACTAACGGATAGATAGGAACTGAGAGGACTATCTGTCGAACAACATAAAAAGCGTGTCGGGCACCTGTCAGGATAAAGGATTCATGATGGTGAAAATGATCTCAAAACAAAGCGCTGATATAGCTTTCAAAACTATATATCCCAAGTTTATTATCCTAATTTATTTTAGGCCTATACCAAGCACGTCACCTTTATGTAGTTAGTAAAATAAAAAAGAAAGAAACCACAGGTCATCAGACTGACACCAACCGGCCAGTGACAAAATGCCACCTAGCGTTTTAAAACGAAACCATTGTAACCCAAGCAATGGACAGCAGCCGGTGCTGAAGCAGTTTTGGATCGCTCTCCTTGGACTGTTACCCACTTCTACTGCTTTGTAAAAAAAATCTAAACGCTGTCTTTTTATTTTTTTTTTTTTATAGTCGTATCTTATGTGCAGATGTTGCATCTATGGAGGATATCTCTTGTAGCCGCACCAGCCGTTTGAGTGGCTGCAGTCGACACATTCTCTCAGAGCCCTTAAATGCCTACATTTGAGAAAACGCACCGGAATGCAAATGTAATGAAGCTGCACAAGCAAGAAATTACTCGATTAAGATGGGTAATAAGCAAACAATATTTACCGATGAGCAACTTGATGCATACCAGGTAAGACTGTCCATGTTTTACCACACGTGCCTATGTTATAGTTATTTTAAACACCAGAATTATTGACATTAGCCAAAATAATTAAAAAAGAATTATATGTAATATTGTGCACAAAAATAATGACGTTTTTGAGATTAACTGCTTGTTTTCAAGATCTTACGAATTTAACATTTTAAATGATAATCTAAATATATAGAGGTGATTCATAGCGGATTTAGTCCGCAATAGTTCCTCCATAGAAAAATGCCTCAATTTCTGATTGAAATACTGGCAGCGATGACAGACCGAGTAAATTAGGAATAAAAATCAAAACCATACACTTTTTCTGCTCCAGAGCCGAGCCTATTGTCCACAGCGTGGTGATTGGCTTATTCAAATCATTGGCTGCAGTTGAGAGCTACAAGTCAAAAGTGCATGGGGAGTCTTCAGCGAAAGGATGCAGCACTGGGGCCTATATCATGATCTTTATTCACAATGGCTGTTGCCACAATGATATTCTTTTTGAAACCGGTCCCTTTAGATATTCTTTAATGGGTGGTCCTATCTTGTTTTATTCATTGACAGTAGTTTACAATTGTTTTCTATTCTAAAGGCTGTCACACCTGTGCAATAGCCTACTCTATGAGATTGAGTGGGAGAAAACAAATGGATTGATGTTGAATTTTGTTACTCAGCAGTAAGAGGGATCTCAATAAGCAAGCAGTGGTTATGGTTTCACTATAACCATAATCAAATCAAGAAGGCATTAATAACCAAACAGTGGTCAGTTATGACTTAATTTTTAAATAGTTTCATTTTTCTATCTTGACAGGTGAGAATAGCAGTTTTGATTTCATCATAAACTAGAGTATCTTGTGGTCTTTCTTGCAACATGTGAGAAGACCTGACCTTTTGTTCCCCATAACAATAGTCCCATTGTCCTGTGAAGAAACACCATCTTGATCTGCACAGGTTTATCATGTGATTAGGTGTGACTTAATAATTGATGCCAAGCCAGTGTGAGAGCATACCTTGAAACTCTACCCTCAGGAGATAATTTAGTACTCAAGAGCTTCTCTTGTTACTTCTGCTACTCTTAACAGTCCTTATTGGAATGATATTTGCTCCAGAAACTAGTTTACATTCAAAAACAGATGTTGACTAGTGACATTTCATACACATTTAACAACAGAGTCAGTTTACAGATGGAACAAGTGCATTGTAAGAAAAAGGAAGGCTGTCCTGTATTGACTTTAGTGATAATCAGTTTACAGGTGGTTCACAGAGCTATACAGTACAACCAAGTCAGCTCTTTTGTGCAGAACAGTGTTTAAAACAAACAAAAACACTGTCACACTATAATCAAAAATCATCTTATTCTTGTGTAATAGAGCTTGACTGTTTGGCTGGCTCATCAAGCAATTCCCAGCTCATGGACCCGATCTAGGATTGCATGGTACTGCACAAACACCTTACTGAGGAGCTTTTCATTACACAGGCCTTTCTTATAATGTTATCTAATACGTTGAGTATAGTCAAGCGTGGCAGTAAATGACTTAAGCTCTACCTATCCAAAACAACAACAACTGGTATTAGCAGTTTGGCTTGACATCACGCAGAATCAAAACGTCCTAATATTTCAGATTAATGAGCATTTAACAATGCTCATAAGCCAGTGTCTATACATTTTAAAGCTGCTTTTAATGAGCCGTCTAGAGATCCCCACTGTTGGTCTTGCATAAGCAGGCTTGCAACAGTGAAGAGGTCAAACAGGAGAGCTAAATCTGCGGCTAATAAAGCTGTCTCCGTGGGGTTAGCCGGCTAAGGTCAGCGTCTCACGCTCAGGAGCAGGGCTCAGACTGCGCGGATACAAGGAAAATTGAAATCGAGGTGCCTCCAGTAGCGCTGTTGGATAATGTATGTGCCAACACATGCGGGTCAATGTGTAGACATCTACAGGATCAACACCGGATCATGTTCCCTTGCCTCAACTGTCCAATTGCAAGTGACAGACGACAACATTTAGACACTCCATCATCACTTTAGAGAAATCCGAGACCTCAGTTAGGGTTCACATTAAGGGGTTATTCTATATGACACGCGGATGTGCCGTTCAGAATATGCTTCACCCGATGTACTGTAGAACATGTGCAATCATCACAGATCATCTTGTCTTTGCGGCATCCTCTGTAGCTATAAACGACTTAAGCTTATTTTTTGACGCACTGTTTTCCCTCTCATCACAGGACTGCACTTTTTTCACACGCAAAGAAATTCTTCGGTAAGTAAATCCCCGCTCAATTTCTATCTGCTTCTTAATCCCTATTCAGAACTCGCAGACGCACCGTGACGCGTTTGTAAACCACGTGTTTGGCCCCGTGCTCACCCAGCATTAGATCATACAGATGGATGATGTAAATAAAGTGTAGCAAGGCAAATTTGTAGATAAAACCTTTAGTTTTTACTGGTGCAAATACATCACTTTCTAATGATTGCTGCTCAGCCCCGGCTCACGCAAAAACCACACATTAGCCACGCCCACAAAATACCCCTTAAGACTGTCTTTGAACATCTCCTGCGTATTTGCTCTCTGTTCTATCCACGCACTGTTGTTTACTACTTCCCTTCATTAGTCACAACACGGTTCTGTTCCACAGTAATCAACATGGAGAGTTGCCGGTGTTGAGACTGGGATATTTAATTTCATTGAATAAATCCTACAGCGATCACGGTTTCCTCCCTCTCGCCTCACATGAAGATGCAGGACAAATTGCATTCTGGGCAGACACAATTTGTGGCCCAGGTCCACGCTATAACGGTTTCATTTGATGATAAACAACTACATACAGTAGGACAGACATCAATTTTGCCAGGCTAAATTCTTCATTCTGTGAACAAAGAAAAGAATCTGTCTGGACTAGAGCTCCTGTTGGAGGAGGAAACAGTTTTCACACCTGTAAGATGTCACAGGTTTCCAGCTCAGAATTCTTGCCACTCAGGAAACTTGATGCCAGAGGTCAATTTTTAATGAAAGCTGCAGTTGTACTATTTGGACGCTGTTCAAACAAAAAAAAACCTTATTCCAAGTAGTAATCTTGTAAAGGTATAACTTGCCGTATGGCCTACTAGTATGGTAAATGTATGAATGCATCCTTTTAAATGTACATTGTCAACATTTACCTGTCATGATTAAAGTGGCAATCTCGAAGATCTCTGAAGGTTTTCATTTAAATAAATGTCTGTTAAGTCACTATCTATCGCGGAATGAGGTAACACAATGGTGATTGAGCCTATGGCCCACTGATGAAGGCCCTTGCATTTGCAGTATTATGAGTGTTAAGAACTGGGTGTCTGTGACGACTTCCCCGCCACGCATTCAAATTAGCGTTAGTGACGCGTTTTCCCTTTGAAGTGAGGTCCAATTACACACCTGCTATTGCCGCTTTTCCCATAGGTGCCGCCAAAGAGAACGAAACGCAGATCGTCGAGATCGCCACTTTAAGTATGGTTGGTTGGTTAGAAACTTTATTGTCCACGATGTGGAAAATTGTCTTTGGCTTCACCACAATCAACGTGGGTTACAAATAAGACAATAGTAAAAACCAGTAAATTGGGAGAGCTTGGAGTTCAATTTAAGTGCGCTTGGGACAAATGATTTCTTGTAGACATTTTCGGTACAATGGATGGGACGGATCACTTGTTATGTCAAGAGCTTTGTTTTTGGTATTCAGTATGCCTGCCACTTAGTTGCATCTGTGGTTTCCCTATTATTTTGCTGTTTCCCTTTACATTTGACATCCACGTGTCCTGTCCCCGTCACGTAGGAGGCTGACGAAAGCCATGTATGAATTTCATGTGTATAATGTCATGTATATTGTTTGAGGAGGAGCCCAATTTACATGGAATTTACACAGTTAGTTACTCTGTTGGGTTCATTCTCTTTGTTGGATTCTTATTTGGATGATAGGCATTGACTTTAAATGGGACTAGATCAAATGTGATATTAAAACAATCCATTATTGAGATCAAATATTGCATACCTTTTTTATACTACTTGCATAGAAATTTTGTTGCCAAAAGAAGATAATGCATTTAATCACAGGAAGTTTTATTGCTATAATAAAACAGTTTTTATCCAATTAGTGCATGCAGTTGACCATAATGGAATTATAGGTCATAAAATGTGGTAGGCTTTTACTGACATCATCAGTATTTCAGTAAGGAGGCATGAAACAATGTTCTATTATCATCCTGAATCACTTTTCAATGGCAATCAAATTATATTGGTGTGATGAAGTGCCCATGCCTTAAAATGCAAAAGACACAAGAATAAGGTTAGATCCTCAGTTTGAACAAATGAATTTCCATCTGAACCGCTACTAAATTAACTTTAACGCGTACAATTAAATTGACATGCGTCCTGGATGATTATTTTATTTAAGCCATTATTGACCTTGACGTGTCTTTCCCTTGCTGTTGCTTGTGCTGTACTGTGAGCCTTGGTTAGTGAACATCTCGAAGGTTCTACCATGTTATGACGCCATGTCTTACCGAAACCTTTGAGTAGATTGGTTATCCTGACCTTGGTGTTGTATTCAGTGTCACCTGACGAGGGTCATATATCTGTCTACCATATATCTATCATATATCTACCTCTTACACCAACTTTGACATTTTACTAAACACGAAACATAAAAATCTATACTTAATGAATACACCTGGTATCATGACTCATACGAGCATATTCTGTCACTCTTCCTCACGATGACAGGCATAAATAAAACAATTGCTCACTTTCCTTTCTAATGCGATTGACCAATCACTCTCATGTTTCAGGATCAGCTGGTAACGAGTGTCATTGTTGGAAGATTGAATGACTGGTTCAAGAAATTAAAAGCAGATACAGGAAAATGTTGAAGTCCATCAGAAGATGAAGTTACAGACTACCTGATTATTGGCATGAAATCAAGCCATCTTTTAAGACTTATTTGCTGACCTCCATCAAAAAATGAAGCTTCACTGCATTTAAGTCATGGTTATTTAGTTATTTGGTTCAGTGTTAGGGTTTTATTAGCAGGGCAGTTTTACACCAATGTATCAAAGACTGTTCTGCGCATTTAGCAGCAAATTCTTATTTTTGGACGTGGCCAGGATATCATGTACAGTGTTGACCACAGTTTGGTGTGTAAATCTGCCTTAACCTCAACTATTGAAGTATTTTGCAGGTACACAATTATATACACAGTTAGATACACAAAGTCCAGTCCAGTGGCCCTGTGTAACCATGTGTACTGTGATCGCATTTGCATTTCCACCAGTCCATCGTCACTGTAGCACTATTAAAATACGTGTTAGTTCACAGCAGCTCAATTGCCACTGCTGTTTGGGTTCTAGATCACTTTTTTTTGTGTATCATAGTGTAGTAGTGCAACTACACTAACTCACATAGAGTGAATTTTGTATGTATAACTCTTGACACTGTATATGAATGTTCATTCTTGTGTTTGATATGAACATAGTCTCTGCATAGTATTTTCCATTGTGGACCAACTCTATCGTTCAGAGTTCTCCACATTCACGATTGTTAACAAATAGTCTGTGCCCTTTGAGTCGTTTCTTGCCAATGACATTGAATTGGCTTTGATTCCAAGGCCAGCAGTGCACTGGAAACAAAATTGACTATTAGCAGAGAGCTAATGGAGTCCTACACTTTATGACCTTCATAAAACACTCTAAGCTTCCGTCCCCAGCTGCACATACTGTATCATGACACAGTTATGCAAGGTTAAAGAAAAAAGTTATCATAGATGATTATTAGGTCATTGACTCGAAAAATACAAATCGATGTTTTGTATGTCAAATGTGTATCCCTCGTACAAAGTTGATGGTCAAGCAAAAACTCATGAATGAGGAAGATGCTCATTGATTTGAAACTGAGCTTGCATTTATTCATCCATGCATGTATATCATACTTCATCAAACTAATCTGGAACAGACTGTCACTGAATGTACTGAATTTATGTCACTGACTTAAAGAACACCTGAAAATAAGATAACTAGCGTTTGCTTAATGATAATGGTTGCAAACATGTATACGTGTGCTAGGGATATTTGATTCTTACTACAAATTACTCTAATATTATCTCTAATTGCCCAAGTACTTTTGGCAACTTGAAATCAGGATACAATGTGCCAACAGTGTTAGATCTACCTGTTAATCCGAATGGCTTGAATAAAATTCAGTTGAAATCAAAAGAGAAAGAGTATAGAGGAAAAAAAACAAAAACAAAAAATGTCAGTCAGTCGTTACACGGCGGGAGACCAGCGTGAGGTTATTCTTTTCTATTCCTTACAAGTTACAGTGTCCTAATAATACTGCATCATTTGTCAGGTTTATTTGATTTTCCCTTAGTGAGTTTGTCCTCTAAGACCGATGTCGTCTAAGAGTCATCCTCCCCTTTGCGCTGCTCCGGGTTTAAACGAGAGAAAGACGCACAATATCAATAAAAGGTTGAGCATCATCTGTCCAACAGCACCGCAACTGGGCGCAAAAAATGAAATGTTACTAAAGTTTTATTGTTCATTTTAGTCTCAGGATGGATCTCTCTTCGGGGCATATTGTGTATATTGCAGATGCTGCCTGTGTGCCATTCATAAATTAATAGGTTATTGCCAACATTGTTGCAACTTTTTCCAGTCTCAGGTGTTTACTAGCTGTGTGTTGTATGGGATTACAACTCCCCGGATGGAGTGATAAGCAAGGTCATAGTATGACAAGTCCGAGATCAACTGATCTTATCATAAAACATATACCTTTTGCTTTTTATATCAGTCAGTATCTTGTGCGTGATTTCTTTTCTGACAAGGCAGCGAGTCAGAAGAATGAATGTGAAAGATGAGACGATAACAAGCGATGACGGGTTTTTATTTTTTTTATTTCATTATTTTTGTTCTAGGTTGCACGGCAGATACCATGAACTGGCTCCGCATCTTGTACCTATGGACTACACCAACGACCCCGACTGTAAACTGCCGTTAGCCTTGATAGTCAACATGCCGGAGCTGAAGGTAATATAAAACCAAACTATTCAGTACCTCAGACTGGATACATATGTTGCATTATAAACCCCCAAAACGTGGATTGTCCTCTTTTCACCCGGTGTGTGTCTTTCAAAAGCACTTTGCGTTTTATCAATCGTACTAGACTTGTCTTACTGTGGACAGGACAAACACTCTAAACCAAAGACTGAGGACATTTGAACAGTGGCCCCTTGCGCTCATGTGGGCTGATATCTAATCTAACAAGCACTTTCTTTTATAGGAAAGAATTGATTTTTAATTGTCACCATTACTGCTCAGTTTGTATGACGCCGCGCCCTTTGGGCTTGAAGGTTAGTGTGCCATTAAAGCTTGTTTTGTACAGGCCTAGTGTTTGTGAAGGCTATTTTACATGGAATCCTCTTCCGCAAGGGGTGAAATTAGTACAGAGTCTCGTAATGTGCCTTTCCATATTTGGCCTTTGCCCGTAAAGCTTTCACATGGTTACAGGGCCCATAAAGGAGAGTGAGAAAGATGGAGACCGCTCATTGCTGAATCCCCCCAAAGTCCTATAGCTTCATAACCATAAATTGAAACCGTGCCCAGACATACAGTATGCACTAATTAGCTTTGTTGAGTAGACTGGTGTGATTCATGATTCAATGATGTGTTAGAGGTTGTTCACCTCCAGTCGAGAATGAAAAGGTTCCTGGATTAAAATCGCCATTTATGTTGATGTTTTTCCTTGGCTAAGCTTGCGTTGGAGCTTAAACATCAGCAAACAGTCTTCAGACCAAGACCTTTAGCAAGCCATACCTCAAGGGTACAGAGTAGGTTGGATGTAAGGTCTCTACGATGGTGACATCCTCTCTTCTCTGTGGTCATTATGGACTGTGTTGAGTCAGCTGATAGCCTGGGATATTAAACCTCTAGCAGCTGCTATGGGTGAGAACTGCTGGAGAAAATATTGGTTCCATCATACCAGCAAAGACATGGAGTCAGCCTTTTTCCGTTAAACCCTGTGCTCAGCAGAACACATCTAACAGTTTAGCATTATACATTTTGCAGTATATCTGTGGAAATGACAACAGCCTGCGAACACGGAACGGTCATCAAACTATCACGGTTCATATAATGTCTTTGTTGTTATCCACATCAGAGACGTCTCATACTCTCTGTATCCCTCGTGGTGGTGATTCTTTGAAAACGTTTAATACGTCATTAATGTCATTTAATATGTTATTTTCCCCCCTTCCTGTGTAGGAAAATCCATTCCGGAGCAGGATAGTAGAGTCGTTCTCAGAGGACGGTTTGGGGAATCTCAGCTTCAATGACTTTGTGGATATGTTCTCTGTTCTCAGTGAAATGGCCCCTAGAGAACTCAAGGCCATATATGCCTTCAAAATATATGGTAAAAACTGGGTTTTCAAACGTTCTTCTCTTCAAATTCCACTGGGCTGGATAAAGTAAAAAAAAAAAAAAAAAAAAAAAAGTTAACTGTTAATTGTTTTAATCCTTGTTGCCCATAGATTTCAATGTGGATAATTTCCTGTGCAAGGAGGACTTGGAAAAGACTCTGAATAAGCTGACAAAAGAGGAGCTGACTCCCGAGGAGGTCGTCCTGGTGTGCGAGAAGGCCATCGAGGAAGCAGATCTGGACGGAGACAACAAACTCTCGTTTGCTGACTTTGAAAACATGATAACTAGGGCTCCCGATTTTCTAAGGTATTCTGACACTACAATACAACTAATCGGGATTACAGCCATACACATTAGGTTACAAGCATTTATATCGTAACAAAGTATTCATTATTGCGTATGCTACATTCTATCTGAGACGCGTCGCATACGTGCTTGTACAGAGTTAGTCCACCGGGGGCTGTCTCCCTTGTTCAGTCCCCGAATGGCTGTTCATCATTTTACTGGCGCTCTGCCCTCATCATCTTCATCCTGAGCCACCACTGTGGCCATTAATTTATATGCAAACGAGCTGCACTCATTTTCGTTGCTGGCTATCCATCCCCAGTGAAACGATGAACACATCTGATCTGTGATTCATTAAGACAGTTTTTTGCTGGTAGGTTTACATGGTTTACACTGATGACACTCCAACGAATAACTTAAAGGAATATAATTGTTTCAGTGCCGGTCTGTCTCTTTTGTGATTCCAGTACCTTCCATATACGAATCTGAGGGGGCTCCATTGCAAGGTACCCAGGGTGATAGTATGGTGAAGATCTTGGACTCGGCTGTTCAATCTCTGGACTCCGCCCAGACCATGTCCTGATCTCAGCACTCTCGCGGTTCAAGGCAACCGTCCATAACTCCTCTTTTGCCTCCACTCTGGTTGTCCTCAGTGAAGTCTAGGAGCTGTACACACTAGATAAGGCTGGATTCTCAGGACTGTGTACTCTTTATATGAACCAATGTTTCTCCTTTCATAAAACACAGGTCGTTTCAGATTTTAAATCACCACATAAAATAGGGCTTGACCTAAACTGGTCACTTGGTGGGAGAAAAGGCTACTTTTTACATTTTCTAGATAGAAAAATATGGCATTGAAATGAGCCCCTTTACTGTAATTAATTTTCCTAGATTGAAATGCTGTCGGCATATCAAAGAATGCACAACAAGCGTCTTTACCTATATTGCACATTAGATATCCCCAATGAACTTTTCCTCTAACAACGATATTATTATCATTAACAATAATATTCAACCATTATATTGGACAGGGCAAGGCTTGAATAGAGTGAAAGCACAGCACTGGCATCAAGGGCATACAGATCCTGTTTTATATGAGCTATGCAATATTTTTTCACTACATGCATGAACCATATTCTGTTTCAGTTATGGCGTATTGCTTTTGCCTTTTTTAGGTTTTGTACTTGCTTTTAGAACTGGAACATGATGACAATCATATCTTGCTGTTCTCCAGTTGTATGAAGGGCTCTGTCATCTCAACTAAAATTAGTTTAGCCTCCATTACTCTCTATATTTTGCCTCTCCAGTTTGTACCTTACGATGCTAGTCTCATCTGTCTCTGGATTACACATTTTTTTCAATATTTGATGTGAATTATAGTATTTGGCTTAACTTTAAATAAAGTACTTTTCTGTGTGTTCTGAGTGAATAAATTGTTTTCAGTTTGCATTTCAGCTCGGACATAGACAGTTGCAAAGTTTATATGATGTCGTGACACAATGGAACCAGTCATCTTATGAAAAAAAGATGTCAGTTACTGGAAGTTGCTTAACACTCAGCTAGATCCTAGAATATTCAAACGATGAGTTGAGAGAAACCCCCTGTTTATGATCATAGAAACATGGTACTTTTGGTGATGTGATTGACCCATTGGGTCTCTTTTGTATGTAAAAGACTGGTTGGATGACTGGATGACACAAGCCAATCTCTTAATACAGGATCTTTAACCATTGCTGTTAGTCAGCCAATAACAAACCATGTCAAGTATGAACTGATCTGAAACACCGGTGAGTAATATAATTATTCCCCCGTGTACTCAGCCAACCTCCCTTCCACCAATGACGGTCAAGGAGTGTGCACAGTAAAGATCAGAAATGGATCGTGTAATACCCCGTTGTAATAACCAGTAACCAGTAATGACTTTTTAAGCAGAATGAGATCGTTAGGAGTGAGCTGCCTCAGCAGTCACAAGAATGATTACATCCTACACACACAGACCCAAGTGAATCTCAACGCCAGGGGGAATTATCCATGGCCCCATTATTTGGATGATAATTTATCGGTTACGTTCCTCTGTGTTATAAGTGACCGTTCGTTCATTTTAAGTATAGTAGCCATATTGTTTTCACGTGTACAATATGGTTGTTTTCATAGTATATTTCAATCAGTACAGATTGGACTGGTGATTTACAATTGGACAATAGGTAGCCCTGCTGGCAAATCACTTTGTTAAACGTTTGTAAGGCGTTTCAGGTCTGTGCCTGCAAAGAGTTAAACATTACTACAGCCAGTGACAGCTTTAAAGCAAAAATGAAGAGAATTTCGTTCGAAATGTGTCATTTCTATCAGTAATGGCGGAATTGAAGCGGAAAGAGGTTCAAGGATCGTGGATGGCAGAGCGCAGTCACCAGAGAAGCCTGGCCATGCTAATATGCAGTTAATTCTTCATCCTGTTAACTCAAGATCCCTTTATGAGGGCAGTATTAAATATTCAGGGCAATATAGTGCTGAAGGTGCAGCTTCATTAATTACTGCCCTCACAGAGAACATCTGCTGACTTAGATTCCAATAGGTCAGGTTCTGGTGGAATGTGATATCTGGAGCTCGGCATGGCTGTAAAGCAGCCATTAAAGTATTGTTTCTGGTCCGCGGTTGAGTGGGGGG
>OMKK01037406.1:6470-18788 GCA_900302305.1 Polymixia japonica | reverse complement strand
TGAATGAGGTCCAGAGCTACTCCAGCAGTAACAAGATGAGCTGTCAGAACTTGGCCACTGTATTTGGACCGAACATCCTCAGAGCCAAAGCTGAAGACCCACACAGCATCATCGGAGGTAACTGACAGACAGACAGGCATACAGAGCTAGAGACAGATAGAGACTGTATCAGTCCATCATCCCCACTATGACATGCTGCTATTGGAAGGGTTTTCTAGGGTTAGGGTTAAGGTATGAGGTTGCTACATCACTGATGGAGGTCAAAGGTTAAAAAAACATTGGAGAGAGGACCAGGTACCTACTGTACATAGTCTACACATAAACCAACTAGATTAGGTTTCCATTCCTAACCCTGAGTCGTGTACTAACCTGCCTGTATGTTTAGGCTGGCATCAATAATTTACTTCTTAAAACACATTTTTATAAACAGGCTTTTATGTCATTGGTTTTGACCTAGTATATCCATGTTGTATTTGCTTTATTTGTGTTAATCTTCTTGAGCGCTGTTATCAAATAATGTTTTTCAATTGACATTTTTATTGTTGCTCTTATTGGCTTTTACTTATAATTGCTTCAGTGTCTGTAAAAGACTTGTAAATATCTTGGGGCTCTACAAATAAACGAAATAAATTTTCTAAGATCCGAAAGGAGTCAATAACTGCCTTAGGGTTCCTCACTGGGAAAATGATGTCTAAACAGGATGTTGAATGTTGTGAATGTGCGTTTGTGCTTCTGTGTGTGTGTGTGTGTGTGTGTGTGTGTCTCCCCCAGGTGCATCTGTGGTACAGCTGCTGATGTTAGAACTCATTAGAGAACATGAGTCTCTCTTCTCCAGACCCCCTCCACCCTGCACCACCCACCCTCCAGGAGGTCGTCACGCTTCACCCGGCGCACCCCGGCAGCCTCAGCTTAACCCTTCCCCCTGCTTCCGCCAGCTCTCTCTGCCTCTTATCACAGAGCGCAGGGGAAGAGGCGGCTCCGTGTCTAGCTGCCGAGACATCGGACATCCAGCCCACCCTGCCCAGTCTGCTTCGGAGCACCACAGCCACAGGTGCAAGTGATAGCTTCACTTTTTTTTAGAGAAGGTTTGCTGTGCACACGACCCCATGCTGACAGGCTGACCATAGTAGGCCTCAGTCACATATTCACATACACAAATCACTGTCCCTCCTACTATTGAGGGCAATCTATCAAAACTACAGGAAATACCTTGTCAGCACTGCTCACTGCTAGTCCTCTGCTAACAAACATGATGCTAACTTGCTATGCGTGCTAGCTGCCTGCTCCCCCGTGATCACCTCACCAACCACCTGCTGGATACTGCTTCTATGAACTGTATGGGAGGATGTAGTTTGCTCCCTGGGTCCAAGGTATCATGCACAGGGAGTACAACAGAGCAGATTCATTCATTGCCAAAACAAAAACTCTTTTTTTACCAAATATGTAAGTTGTCATGACTCATTACTGAATTGACATTATATTCACTTATTTACATTACAGTTCTCCGTTCCCACCTGGGAACTGCTCAGTACAACTACAGTATTCATTCTCCTGTCGGCCACTGAGCAGCTCTACTGTAACAATGTTTTAGCTATATAATGTAAACCTCTCTTTAATTTGTTCTGATAAAATGTGTTGCACTCTAACAATGTTATTAGTTATTAGTTGACTACGCCCATTTCAGGAAAACTAAAGAACCAAGTTTAATTGCAACAGTTATAGTACAAATATTAATTGTAAAATCTTCACCATACTTTTCATATTTTTCCCTTGTTTTATAAAAAACTTTAAACAAGATTAAATGACTTGTTAAGGTAAACAATTGTTGCCCTCTATATCTAAAGCTCACCCTCTTGGTTTTCTCAGCTGTATGTCTGCTGCTGACTCAGGCTTGTCTGTTGGCCAGAAGAGACCTCTAGGGCACCGCTATACCTCCTCTCATCCAGAGAACTGCTTCTACGCCCTGCCCTCCACCAGTTACCCCCTCCCCCAGCACCACGCTGGCAGACACAACGCAGCCCAGCAGGACTACCAGCGCCATGCTGGACCGGCGTCATCCAAAGCGGCAGCCTTCCCTCTCACACCCCAAACTCCGCCAACCGCTCTCCGAGAAGAAGACCCGCAGGCCGACTGCTCCAAGCCCAGACTGGTGCTCCTCGGCTGGGCAGAGGCACGGCCAAATCTAGCGGAGGCGGGGGCTTGTTTCTGGAGCTCAGTAACACGAGGGGTTGCAGAGGAGGGTGTAGTACCTGTGACAGCCAGGAGGGGCAGCAGTGAGGCCCAGGAGGACAGCACTCTGTCCGTCTATGACAACCTGGACAGAGCCTCTCTACAGCAGAGGATGGAGGATGTCACTGGGGGACATTTTGAAGTCACTGCTGCAGGCAGCTGTCTTGGAACTTCTTTGGGAGTTGTGGCGGGGGTGGTGCTAGAGGAGGCGGGGCAAATGGTTGAGTCCTCCTCCTCCTGGTCCTCCTGCGATATACTTCCATTGGATGAGAGCAGCTGTCAGGGTGATGGCAATGGCGAGAGTGGCACTAGTCCTTTCTTGTCACCAAGGACATCGCCAAGGTTTTCTACAAATCAGGGATCAGAAGACGACAATGATGACCGTGATCACGATGATGATAACGATGACAATGATAATGACGACGAAGATGAAGAAGAAGAAGACTTCCACCCCGCTAACTCCCCAGCCTCCTGTTCTGGTCCCAGTGATGCCCCTCTCAGTACAGGCAGTTCAGAGGTGTTCCTCCCCTCTGCACCTACAGACCTACAGGGGGCGCAGCCTCAGCCAGAGCCCCAGGACGTTCACTCTCTTCTGGCTGATCTTCAGAAGCAAATGGCCAAGCAGAAGACTGACTATCAAGCCAGAATAAACAAGTGAGTCAGCAGCATGGAGGAAAAATGAAAGAAAATATTTTTAACACTTATTACAACATTAAATAAAATATATTTTCTTACAGCCTGGGCCGGTTCTTTGTTGAAGGTGGTGTTTTTTTTAGTGTGTGTGTGTGTGTGTGTGTGTGTGTGTGTGCGCGTGTAAATGATACTAACCCTCCAGTTCTGTGTCATCCAGGTTGGAGCGGTGTAACGACGCCCTCCAGGGGCAGGTGGCAGTACTGCGCGCCAGTCTGGAGCAGCAGAAGCGCTGGCACAGCGTGGCCGAGATCAAGATCCGTAACGTGGAGCGTGCGCGGGCCGATGCAGACCGCCGCAATGCCACGCTGCAGAGAGAGATGGAGCAGTTCTTCCACATGTTTGGAGAGATCAGCGGAGAAGGAGAGACGAAGAGAGAACGTAGCATACAGAGCTTCTGAAAATCGAGGGGGATGGACTGATTGACTGGCGGGTGGGTGACAAGAAAAAGTGATAGAGACAGTGCAAAAAGAGAGTCACTGAAAGAGGAGATGTTCTCATTCAAGATGCTTGAGAAGACTTGAGGACATTCAGGATTTCAGCTCCAGTTGCGAAATACGTTAAGTTTGGATGAAACACATCTGAATACAACAATAAGGAACCATTTCTAAGGGTGATCAAACAGTGAAGGGAGACAATCAGGGTAGGAAATGAGCACTAGCTACCAGCTAAGAGCAGGTGTATTCAAGTTGTGGTTGGTAAGATGGCCTACTACACTTTGGAAGTCCCTTTCTATTCGAGAAGACAGTTAGGCTGGCTATAGTGAACATTTCTGAAGAAAAACTTGTAATTTACCACCCTGGATGGTAGACCATAGATGATTTATGATCTCCTCTGGAGACATTTAAATGGGTTTGGTATAATGCTCCCTAACTACCACCCAAAGAAGGCCAGGCCAGGCCAGATGAGGCCATCATAAAGCTGTTTCCAGAGGAGGGAGTTTAAATGCAGCAGGGAAACATGGACGTCAATGAACGCCGCTGGACATTGGCTAGCTTCCCCATCTTCTTACTCTTCTGTTTTTCTACTTTGTGTTGAATATAATTCTGGTTTCCACTTCATGCAGGAGCCACGCATGTTCTTGGCTTGTTAGACCAGTCAGTTAAAACAGCCGTGAAAGTCAACACTGTGATTCATGTGGTTTTCCACTGCTTTAGATATATTTTCAGTATTTCAGTTACCAAACCTATTTACAGAGGGCCTGCGTGTTGCCAGGTTAATTCTTACACAGGGTGAGAAGTTGAAAATTCAAAAAGATGTCCAAGACAATGATCATTCCTGAATCTTTCCTGAGCAATGAAAAGCCGATGGAAACCTTAGGGTATGAACAGGGTGGGACTGCTCCCCTGCTTAAGAACTAGGAAATGGAGGGATATATGGAGTTATAAAAAGAGAAAAACAATTTGCCAATGGGGTGACTCTGATTCTAATGCAAATGTTCATTAAAGTGACATTAACCTTATACTAGTGGAGTTATCTGCCTTAATTCTAGATAGTATCACTTGTTTCAAGAAAATTCACTAATGCTTATAAAAAAAATAGGACCACAAGACTGTAAGACTTAATACTAGATTAAACTACTTGTTTACAAGGCCTTTTTATACAGGTAAGGACTAACTGAAACTGTAGGAACTTACAGAAACTGGGGGGAGTTAAAATATAGAAAACTGATAAAAAAGCGCCCAGGCCTGAGGCTGGTGTACACTGCCACCATGGAAGCAGGGCGGGGACTGAATGCCACCTGCAGGGATACTGGTTATCACTTTTCCTCCTCTGGAAGTCTGCAATACCTCACCTGCCTCCCCTCATATGCTGGATAGACACAAACATAAAGATACAAGGATGTTCCATGGCAAGCCTCGTCCATCTGACTCTTCACGAAGATGTCCCATCATTACCCACACACCTTTTACTTTTGCCACAATATGAATTCATCACATCTCATCTTTCTAAGACTAAAATATCTTATCTTTTCAGTCTCATTGCCAATACTGAATATGCTTGTGTTATATTTAAACACATGCATGCAAATGCAAATCTGATCTCCTGAATTCTGTTTGTTCCTGGTAATAATGCCTGATACATTATTGTACAAATAAAGAGAATTGTTTTTTACCTGGATGCTGGAGGACTGAGGCTGTTTAGTGGATATCATAAACTACTACGATCAACAGAGACTTTGTATGGCAATAAACTACTTTTCTCTCAGCATGAATCTGTTTAAAAATATATTTTTATGATCATTTCATTCATCAAACACGTTGGACGGTGACAGATGATGAGAGAGACAGAAGGAATGACATGCAAAAAAAAAGCTACATTCAAATAAAAATATGACATTTACACAACATGTTGCATAGCCTGTTGAGTCACCAAGACACCCTGAGAATTTTGTGACGTAGCCATTTTAATTGTTACTGTGCATCAGATAGCACTTTGAACAACTCTTGTTACCAGAACAATACTGGTTTACTGAACATTATGTTGGGCTTTCAAGGGGATAACACATGAATTTTAAATCAGTTCAGTCAGTTTTGGTTCTGATAATTCCATCTGTAACGGCGTCACTCTTACCACTCTAACATGTTTCAGTTACTACTCAACCACACGGGCTCTGAAACAAAATGGCTGTGCATTTGTTTTTATAGGAGGGATACTTGCTGCTAGTTGCATTAACTAACTTTTTGTCTAAACTAATATTAGTTAATGAATTAACTAATGTTTAACTTATAATTAGGGCATGAAAAAATGTTGCATTGCAAACAATTACAATTGTAAATGCTGTAATAATATTCTGTTTATGACAAAGGTCTCCCTTTGCCCTCCCTTGTTACTAAACATTAACTATGAAAATAACAAAGCATGCCCAAAACTGCATTAATGTTTAATAGGCCATTTACTAATGCTTTTGTCAATCTATTCATTAAATGTCTTCCTTCCTTGTCTTCCTTCCGCAGGTGGATTCTTTAAATTAGCAGACATGCATTTAGGATTATGAAATTTTACATAACCCATTTTATATTATCTGTCACGACAGTTCTTCCTGCCTTACCGATGGTTTACTAATCCATGAGTATTACTTCAGGCTCTTAATGACGGATCCATCTTGTCTTCACAAAGGCATGTTCTAGTGGCTTACACACAATTCATTGGGCATTTATTCATGTGAAATGCATGAAACCACTCAAAGGATTGAAGGACGAAATGTAATATATTTAGTTGCATTTAGTTTATATTTATTTTATATTATTTATGCCTTGGTTAAGTTCTAGTTCAACATTAGTTAAGCCAGCCTTGTTATGAAGTGTTACCCTACTACAATTACTATTACTAGCGCTATACAAGCGCTTTGAGCTACAATCCTTGTATGAAAGGCGCTATATAAATAAAGTTTATTATTATTATTATTATTACTGATAATACTATTTCCATAGCATTTATCTAAATGCAGTTTAAAAGGACTTAACAAAAAATATATGTAAAAAAGGATATAAAATTGGAAAGCACACTTACAAGAAAATGGGTTTAAACAAACATTTGGCTCAGCCACCTGCTGTTTTTTTCAATCAATGGCTGCAGTATATTATTATAAGAAATGTAAGAATTCAGACAGTCTCTCTCAGACACTTTCATTCAGACATTCTCATGCCAAAAATAAGATGAGCTAAACATTGTCTACGTGATGAGAATTAAATATTTATTCTCGTATTTACAACGGTCTTGACAGAAAAAAACATGTATAGGAAACGTCAGTCAACTTGCGTATACATGGAACAAATCTCTTCAAACAAAACAATAGAAAACAGACCAGAAATATGTCAGAAATATTACCTACTTCATTCACAAGATTTGAAATTCAATGTCAAGATAACAGGACAGAGTGCAGTAAGAGTAGACTTCATGTAACAGGCGAAAACATCACTTCAGATCACCGGTATTATAAACATTTTCTATCATTTTTTCATTGTTAATCTCAGTTTATATGAATAAAGTGTTTTGCAATTCGGTAACACGCCAAACTACTGCAAATGCTTTGCAAACTGTTAGAAGTACACAGGTGTCAATGTCTCGTCTACATTTTTTGAGTTCTTAAAATATGATTTTTTTTTGGAGATTCAAGACTTCTGTAAGACACTGACAATATCCACACGTGCTTACTTGTTAGTGCACCTAACATACAATACTTCCTCACAACAGAGTAGATAGCCAAAATAAATATCGCAAACAAGGATGTTATCATATTTCACTATTGATGAAGACAGTGGTAGACATGTTGGATACTGGCCACAAAGGAACAGTGAAACAGACAGAGCTCACACGCTAGAATCGGCTCCTAGTGTTTTCAACCTTCAGGAACAAACTGAGAAAATCAAGTTTTTGTTCTTTACCATGTTTGTTTACATTATTCTTCTCTTGCCGGATGAAGAAACTCACCAAATATTTTTAGTTTATCTAAATGTATGTATCCATCCTTGTTGTAGTGTTACTGAAATCCTACCAGTTCCTTGCTGCCCCGACACCTCTGGTGAAACACGGACATGTATGTGTGTCTCACATACTGTGTAATTACACGACTATGAGCTGATTCTTTTTCACATGTACTCGTATTCTCAGTCTTTGCTTAGCTCGGCACCTAGGTATCAGATGTGAGTCTTTACTTCTACATACAAATGAACAACGGCTGCTATTCAACAGTGAACATCTAAACAATAAAACAGCAAATAAAACAACTATCAAGTGGAACGTTTCAGTGAGCAGGAGCCAGCCAACTTTCCAAAACATCCTGAGAGAACTTTTACAATTTAATATTTTTGTTGTTGTGTGTTGACAATCAATTCAGCAAAGGTGTTGGGTTTGTTTCATGCCAAACACCATTAAAGGGCTCCATCTGATTTTCTTTTGTTGACAAGCCTGCTTAATGAAATGCCCTTTTCAGGAAACCAATGGAAATGTTTTCATAGACAAACAGGAATACCACTCATCAACACATACCGACATATTACACAGAAAAAACTGCCAAAGGTTACAGTTGTTTTGTGTGTGTGTGTGTGTTTTCAAATTTACCATGGAACTTGAGGATTATGGTATGCTATCCTGGCAGTACTATTTGGCTGTTAACCTCATTTCGAGTTGTGCCCAGTCAGGTTCTGGCTACTGCAGAGAAGCGTTTCACTAGCCCAGCCTGAATAGCAGCCACAGCCTAGCAGGCTATTAAAGTATCCATCCTAAACCCAAGGTTTGATCGTTTACTTTAGTCTCTGGAGAGTGGAAAGATAAAGTCAACATGGCAAAAATCAAGATAAAATACAAAATAGATGTTAAGTTAAGTTCATGACAACATTTTAGGGAATCTTCCAGCAGGCACAAGTGTGCGCCGCCACTTAGTTTTGCCTCTCCATGTGTACACATGAGCTTTCCCTAGCACCATTTTGCATCCTCCATTAAATGATGCCAAAGACGTAGGAGTAGTGACGCACAGTTTCAGTCATAAAATGGCCACCAGTGGGCACTGTGACATTAAGTGCCACCGAATGATTCTTGATTCTACAGCGCTATGCAAAACAAATCCAGCACGGAGAACCTGATCGTTATAACAGAGTTTTCCAGTTCCATACAGCGTTACAGATGTGTGCAGGATGCGCTTCCTTCAGTTACAGTGAACAGAGAAGAGAAAGCGAATCAATGGGTTCCTCTCTGCAGAAGGCTGAATGTGAACATGATTGGAAGAATCAAAACAGGATGGCACCAACACTGGTTATTGTTCACAGACAGACAGACAGAGACAGACAAACTGACAAAGACAGACAAATAAGTGAGCAGATGAACTATCGAGTTAGTGCAACTATGAACAGGGTAAGGAGAGGGATGAATCCAAAATGCACGCATACACGCATCAAAAAATATGACCAACTCCCATTTAAAGCCTATATTACACACACACACACTTACTTCCCTACGGGACTGTTTGACACAGCTTGTTGTGGGACGAGCTGAGGTGACCAGGAATAAGGCTAGCTCCTAGATGTAGAGGATGTAGGAGATTATGGGCTAGGGGAGCATCTCAGATTCTGAATAAAGTGCCTTTACACTGCCTGTTCTTACACCAGGATATCCTTACCCTTATTACTGACTGAATGAGTTGGAACAAGGGCTAATTAGTTAGTCTTGCTGGAGCAAAGCATTAGTATTCAAAATCGTTAACCCTGCAAAAAAAAGGGAACAGGGCTAGCAAGAGCCCAGTGAGCTCACTTAGACTTTGCCTATGTTCATGTTAGTTAACCTAAAGCTATGAGCCTGACAGGCCTAAAGTTAAAAAGATTCTGGAATGCAATTAACTCAGGGTAAACTGAGGGTTGGAGTTGGTTCAAGGGGAATCTTCTGGAACAGGACCTGATTTCCCAAACAAATCCCTACATAAGATCATCTTCATCCATTAGTTTATAATGGAACAAAGGTTAACTTAGCAAGAAGTTGCTTTTGGGAAACCCGTCCCAGAGAGGTGAAGCTTGATGTAATGTGTCCTTCCTAGAAGCCAGAGGGAGTGAGGATGTTCATGTCTCGAGGTTTGAGTTTGTGCGGCCTCGCTCCCTGTCTTCGCCCATCCACCGTGGGGATCTCCATCTTGGGCGGGGCTACCTTCTGAGCCATAGCGTCGTCGGCCAGTCGGCTGCCCTGGGCTTTCATCACCTCCATCGGGGTGGGCTTCTGTGCACCGCGGTACGCCTGCAGCGCAAAGCCTGCTGGGAATAAAACACAGGCAAGTGTTAATTTTATTGTGAGAATTTAGGCCAGCCCAAGACAAGCTTCATGTTTACCTCACCCTTAATTTTTTGATCTATCTATCTATCTATCTATCTATCTATCTATCTATCTATCTATCTATCTATCTATCTATCTATCTATCTATCTATCTATCTATCATTTTACATACTGTATATCTATCTGCATGTCTATATATCTATTATGTCTGCGTATCTACATACAGTATGTATCTATCTGTCAGTCTGTCTATCTGTCCACCCATCTAACTATCTACCTACATATCAAACAAGCTATCTGCCCACCCAATGTTCCATATGTAGGGTCCAACACAACCTAATAATGAAACAGCTTACTAGCATTTAGTACAACTTAAGCGTCTCCCATAAAGTTACAAAGGCCTGGTTAAATGAAACAGTAACATGAAAAGTTTAAGATAAACGTGCACATCACTGTTTCTTTTTACCTTTTACTGTGAGGTCGTTCAGTCTGTTATCAGACTTAACATTAAGCGAGACTCGAAGCTATCTTCTTCAACATTCTGTATTACCTACCAAAAGTCATTCCAGAATGGTATTCCAATCGTCTCTAAGATGGTGTGAACTATCCCACATGAAAACATCTAAAGCTTGTTTGTCAGGAGCATATTTTTGAGTTGTGTGTCTGAGTTCAAACCACCCAAACTGCTATGCTTTACATGCATCAGTGTTTACCTTCAGTTTGAAGTTCATGTTTTCGTTTACACAGGACTAAAACCAAAACATCTCCCTGACCGTGTTTTTATGTCAGCTTCAGTAAAGGTCAGCAGAAACTTGCATTATCAAATCTGATACTGATGCAAATGGTAAACATCAAGATTTACTTGTGCTTGGAAGCTCAGTCAATCCCTTCTTTAGAAACATAGAGGATAGAGGACCTCCAGATGATGGTAAGTTACCTGCTAAAATGGCTAGCAGAGTAGACTAATTTACCAGCCACAGCAATAAATTGCCAGCATTTCCCACCCTGGCTGTAACTGCTAAATAATAATTGACAAAGTCTAACAATGTTATTATATTCACTTCATTTGGAGTACACATGGAGATCTGTGTAGATGTGTGGTGTATATGCCTGTGTTTGTGAACGTGCATGTGTGCTTGTGTGTGTGAAGTTAATACTTCATCCAAGCTGTCTCAACACTGAGCCCATAGCCTGGCTGATTGGGTTTCCTGACCTCATAAATCCTGGTAGTACTGGGGTACTTGCATAACTAGCTAATACTAATTACTGCCAATATCCTAGTATACTAATCTGACTGTCGGATTGAGACATACCATGATAAAATGTGTGTGTTCAACCCCATCTTCAGCTAAAGCATTAGCTGGTGTAAGCATTGGTGTTTACCAGGGGACGCAGGGTCAGACCCCAGGTCAGAGGTGGACTTCTGTACGGCAGGTCGAGGCCCGAACAGGCTCCACCGCTCCACCACTCCTCCTCCTGCTCCTCCTCCTCCTGCTGGTCCTCCTCCTGCTGCTGCTGCCGAGTCTCCTCCTCCCATGTCCACACTGGTGCTAGAGCTCAACTCTGAACCTGTACTAACGAACCAGCTCCTACACACACACACACACACACACACGAGAACAAACACATTGAGCCTTCATTGTCAGCTAAACAGGCTGCAGGAGTAAAACCCACCAGCCTACTTGGAGAGGTTAAAACATAGCTTATCACTCTGGCACTTATACCAGCTACCGTGTGTAGCCTGCTACATATATGTATGTATATATGTATGTATATATATATATATATCACACACACACACTAGACTGGCACTAAAACTCTCTAGTACACCCTTGTGTGTGCACGCAAGAGAATTCCTACATTTCTATATGTGTGCGGCATGTACAGTATATGTGTGTGTGTGTATGTGTGTGGGTTTGCTTACATGCGTTTTTGTTTTGGGGAGCTGTGAGGAGTGCTGGAAGGAGTGGACTGGGCTGAGGAATCTTCTCTGGTCTCGACGCTCTGGATCTGCAGCTTCTGAACAACACAACACATACAAATGCCTACTGTCTATATATAAAGTAATATACATAGTCTACTGTCTATATGTAAAGTAATATATATAGTCTACTGTCTATATGTAAAGTGATATGTATAGTCTACCGTCTATATGTAAAGTGGTATGTATAGTCTATTGTCTACATAAGATAAAATAAGATTAACTTAATTTATTCCCCTGGGGAAATTACACTGTCGTCTCATATTCTGCTGTCTATATGTAGAGCGGTGCTCATTGCCTACTGTCTATATGTAGAAGGATATATATATAGTCTACAGTCTTTGCGTGAAGTGATATGTATCTACAATATCCATGCGTAGTGATATGTATAGTCTATTACATTGTATTTCATGCACTGTATGTGAACAACTGATTCTAGTCTCCCAAGTAGTTGCCCATGTATCCGTCTGTAGAAAGAGCATGGACAAGGGTCTAACTTACGTGGAAGGATTCGGGCATGCGGTGGTGATGGCGCGTCTCCTCAGCAGTGAGTCCTTTGTGTGGTGTGTAGCTGGCATCAGTGAGCCCAGCTGTCTGTTCAAACTTGTACATACTCTCCTGAGTCTGCTCTACTCGGGGGGGGGGGGGGGGGACAGGAG
>OMKK01037401.1:0-10979 GCA_900302305.1 Polymixia japonica | reverse complement strand
CCGCGCACCAGCGGCGTATAAGAGCAGGGTCACGGCCTGACCTGGCCTAAAAGGAAATACAGTGCTGCAAGTGGAGAGACATCCACTAAGCAAAACAAACACAGACACACAAGCGAATACACTCTGTATGCATGCACACGCACTCAAACACACACACACACACACACACACACACACACACACACACACACACACACACACACACAAACATAATTTCTAGCCTAAGGTCAACTATCATCCAAGGTAATAAAGGATGTATGTATCAAAGTTAGCTTGAAATGAACACTAATTGAAGCACAATATTAATTTTCATGGTTTTAAAACCTTGGGAAGATTTTTAAGGAAAAAGGAACAAATCTCATGCCGATAGTCCAACTATATTTTTAGTTCAACTGTGATTTCCTTATATCAATTCCTTTGGGGACCGTTTTTTTAAAACATGGATTAAGCGATGTCCTTAACATGAACTGATTGGAGCTCTCCACTGGGACTTTGTTTTAGTCTCAGTCGCTGATTGTGAAATTGCCTCTACTGTCTGTCTTATAAAACGCAGCAAGTTGCTTGACCTACAGTGAATGAACATTTTGTGAGGCAATATAACATAAATATATTTTGTCCTCACATTATAAAGCAGTAACATGAACCAGCCATATATCAGTCACAAACACAGCCAAAACCCTTTTTTTTTCTCTCTCTCTGGAAACAGTGATGTCTGAAATGTGTTGGCACAGAGACAGTCATTGTTGTTGATTGGCCTGTCTTGGCATACAGCTGTGTTGAAACAGTACCCTTATTGCTGAGACATCTCAATAAAAGTAAAAAAGGGGTCCTTTCGCTCTGACCTTCTGGCGATACTAAATGGCCCAAATAGGAATGACATAATGCACCATTTTATGGTTAATCAAATTCCCACGGAGCAGAGAAGTGGGAGAGCGTTATAGTTGACAGATGTAGCAGGGCTAGTGTTCATTTGCCTCAGATTTGACGATTATTGCTATTATTCAAAATTTTAACATTTTAAAATTTTAACATTCCACTTTTTTTTTTTAATCTTTAGTATCTGTAATTTATTTTTCCCCTATTAACAACAATTGCAAATTCAAATTTGTAAAATCAGACTGGTGTGTGATGCTTTTTTATCTGAGAATGTATTTCCATGCGTGGGTTATTTATTTACCAGGGAAACATCGCTCCGGAAATATCGTATTTGATTTGATTCGTTCCATATTGGGGCCGAATATGACACACGCAGCGAGATTCACCTGTCTTCTGCAACACTCTCATAACACATTTATGAAGAGTGAGAGAGACAAAAGAGAGAGCGAGAGAGAGAGAGAGAGAGCGAGAGAAAGCGAGAGAGAAAGGGAGAGCGAGAGAGGTCATAGCGACCGTGTGATGGTCGCTGACACAGGAGTTCAGCCTGCGGTCAAGGGAAGCAGTTGAAGATGAAGCAGACACACAGGCCAGGCTCTGTGTGCAGGTGCCCCTCACTGCCCTGCTCGCTTTCATCCCCCATCCACTCCCACATTGCCCCCGCCAGCCCCGCCTGCTATCCACCAATCAGGGCACAGGGGGGCGGCGGCACAGCGGGGACACATCAAAGCGTTCTCTCGGTGAGAGGCTCAGGGCTGATGCTGGCACAACACAGAGGAGCACAGAAGAGAGCAGGGAAGGCCAGTTAGAAAAAAGGAGTCCAAATGGAATGGAAAAAAGGAGTCCAACCAGAACAAAACATTTCATTCTCTTTACAAACCAGCATTATGCCAGCCGCGCATCCAAAAAACCCAGACACATTTTTCTCACTGCCTTGAGCCAATGGCCCCCTTGAGTATGTGAACAAGGGGGATAATTTAATTAAGAAAATCCAATCTTCCAGTTTGAGGGAACAAAGTTAGATTTGAATGAGCGCAATATGTCCCCCCCCTTTCTTTTTTCAAATTAAAATTTCATAGCTGAATTCAAAGCGTTGCTGAGGTGCCCCATCTTTATTGAGTGTCTGCTTTTCGAACGTGATGGTGAGAGAAATTGTTATATTCTGTGTGTCCTCAATTTAAATAGTATATATATATATATATATATACTGTATATATATAGAAAGAAAGAAAGAAAGAAAGAAAGAAAGAAAGAATATAGAAAAAAAGAATTCAAGGTCATAAATATCTTATTTGTTACACCTCTGAACTCAACACAAAATAGATAAATAATGGATACGTCTGATTAAACGAAGAGACACGTGCAGTCTTTTTTTTGTTTGTTTTTATTAAACCGTACGACTGTAGGAGATGCCCAAACTCGTGTCTTCTCCTCCGAAGTATTCCCTCAAAACTTATAATGAATTTCTTTGTGAAAGCTCTCGGAGTGCGGAGGGCTTTTATGAATGAGAAGCACCCCTGTAATGGCGTCGAGCAGCCCGCACACACAAGTATGAGCTTCATAATACAAACGTGTCAAGTCCCTCAGTGAGTATGATGCACAATCCAGCGAGCTTTTGCATAATGTTAAGGAGGATAATGGGTTCCGATGGGAGACGGAGCTTCGGCCCAAAAAGCGAGAGAGCGCGCGGCTTGCGGGAGCGCCGCGGAGGGGATCCGCAAACTATACGCAGACGTGAACGAGATACAAGATAAACAAACAATCGCTTGAAGTTGTGAACCTGCGCTGGGGGAAATCAAGCTACGTTTCTGCGCGCGATCATTTAAGGATTCGCCTTTTCCCTCCCCTATGGCGCCGTCGGTAATTTGAGCAAAAGTGTCACACGATATGTAAAGAAAGGAAAGGAAAAGGGAGGAACGCGTTGCTTAAAAGAGCACCTTTTGATTTACTAAACGCTCGCTTTCCTTATCTTTTTGTTTTCCCCAACGGACGCTGAACATGCAGCGCGACCTCAAGATCAATACTTAGCAAAAACAACAGAAATAAAACAACACCCTTGTGACTCTGCCAGGCGAGCTACGGGGAGGCGCTGCCCTAGACTGTACTCACTCACGTTCTCCGGCCTTTCGGAGCCTCCGAAACCTTTAACAGCGTGTCTCCAGTTCCGGATGCTCGAACGAAACCCTTCCTCTAGTGAACCTTAAGGCGACAAAACCCTCTATTGGGTCTTACATCACTACGACATCTGCAGGCACGGGACGAAAACAACGCCTTCATCGTCTTCTGTCCCAGGATAAAACTACCATACTGTATCGAGCCATAGCTTGCCCTCGTTGATTACAAGGATTCTTACTACGCGCGTAGTAAGAACATTCGAGTTGGTAAGATGAAGTTTTATTGATGAAAATATCAAAGCCACAGACAGGAGCTGTTGACCCTCCCCGTGATGTCAGCCTACAACTCTTGCCATTGGGCACTGTTTAAGTGATAATATAGACCTGGAAACTCAACATAATGAAAACGTATTGATGACCTGTGCTGCTGTAATGATGACATTGACTGAACGCACCGAGCTATTACGCAAGCGGTTTGATTGATGTGTCAATGTTCCGGTGAAGTGGGGAGCTCGTTTCTGACCGGTGTCAATTATATCAGATGGCGTTTTGACCACGTCAGTGTTCCGCTAAGTCTAAACAATGAAAAATGTGGCAGTTGTTGACAAATCTCAGGATTTATCGGTGAACAATGAAGCAGAGCCGCGCAGCAGGAAATGGAACAATTTGAACACATGTTCCGTGGTGTGTGGAATCTCATGTAAAGACCCAGCTGACATTCTGGCAGCGGCATCCTTTCTGTTTTCGCTCCGCGTTCTCTGCTTCTGTGCCAGCTTATCCTGTGTGTGGTCTTCACTGTGACTTGGCACTGTATCTCCCCGGCTCAGATTACCGCATTCGGGGCTTCATTTCGTTCTAATGAAGCTCTGCAGTAGGTTTTTTTTTTTTTAGGGGGGGGGCGGGTAGACATAGTAACACCGGGCGTCACGGAGCGGGTTGGATTTAAAAAAAAAAAAAAGCACGTTTCAGCTAACGGAGGCGTTGTCGCCGGTTAACGCCGCGACCACGTGGCTCAGCGGCGCGTATTTGGGATGACCTTCCCATTGTTCCCGAGCAGAGGCTTCGCTGCCCCTGGTCTGGGCTGGGTCTGTGCCCGCAGCCAAACCTCATCAGACACTCAGCGACTACCTATCCATCTTCCCTCATTGTGCACAGGGGTGACAGCTGGCATTCAGCTGTTTGTAAAAGGCCTTTAAAAAACACGCAGGGCCTCCGTCCTCGGCTACATTAAAGTAATTAGCTGCCAAGCCAGTAGAAAGCACCCCCCACCAAGTGCCAGCAAGACTGCGGATTGAAGTCGGCATCCTGTTTGACACATCTGGGCAAGGGAGAGTAATGAAAACAGCTGCTTCTGGCCATATGGCATCCAAAGGCTGGCAGCGTGGCAGTGCGGCGTGCCAACCTTAGGCAAATTATCCATCATTAATCCCGGGATCTGACCAGCATACGAGTCGCTGCTAATCAAAACATCTGGGGGTGGTGGCAGAAGAAGGGGGAGGTCTCACTTGAAAGGGACATATTTTGCGAGCGGAGGGGAGGCGAGGCGACTGTTCAACAAAGAGCCCCGGGTAGATTAAAGGTGTGATATCTGACATAACTGAAAAGAGCCTAAAGGTATGAATTTGCCCATGGAAATAGAAAACTGGCGGCAGATGAATACAGAAGTGATATGTTCAATATTAGTGACAGCGCAAAAATATAGTAGGTTAGATATCGTATAGGAAGCATGTGTCATCTCCTTGCCAGTATTTCCATATTCTCTCATATTCAAATCTCTCTCTCTCTCTCTCTCTCTCTCTCTCTATGTCTCTTTCTCTCATTTCCCCTGCCTGTTCTCTCTATGAATAATAATGTGCCACTCTAAAACCACCAGGCATGACACACAGGATTAACTGGGAACATAACATTTGACTTTTAAACACTGTTGGCTTATCAAACCCGCGCTCCATAAACTCGAATTTATAAAATCAATCCGCAGATGCACTTTGAATAGTTGCAAATTGCCCCTCGCATTTGTTTCTGCGTCTGTCTATTGTGTGTCCTTTCCATTCATAGGCTGGCCTGTTCAAAAACCCCCGGCTTCAAATTCCCTCAGAAAGTCAGTGACATTAAAATGTCCTTTGATGTGTCTTCCCCCAAGCAGGGAGCACTAACTGTAATAGTGATTCTGTCACTTAGTGCTTTTCCGGGGATCAATAGCTCTTAAATGCTAAAGCGGGACAATTAAAAATAAATAGGAGGTTGCTCCAGCCTAAATCAGATTATACGTTGCTGCCCCTAGCAGGTCTTCAAAAGCACAGTATGCCCCCTCAGCGAGTCGTCTGCACGGCACCCTGGTTTGTGACTGATGCATATGTAAGTGAGGATGAGTTTGAAACACACGGTTCTCTCCTCCCTCTCCTTCCACGGCCTCTTCCAGTCAATCGATACAGTAATGTTTGCGCATCGCCGCTAATATACGGTATGACGTTGCAGAAAATTCCATATCTGAACAGCATGTATATGAAAAATAAACAAAGACATCTAATATAATATCGTATAGATAGATAATCTATATGGAATATAGATAGATAGATAGATAATCGTGTGTAAAAAATGGAGAGAATCTCTGAATGGCAACGGAGAGATCTGTGTTGGCTTTTGAGGACCTGACGGAGCCATGGCAGGGAGGTCGCAGGTTAGCTGGCGTTCCCCTGTGGCTGTTGCTGTAATGTCAACTCTGGCGGTAATACAGCTGTAACTGGAGGCAGAGCATGATGGGAGCTCGCTCACTGACAGACATGACCAAACCCAACACAATTAGCCAGCGACAGCAGGTGCTGCCTAACTCCGTTGCGTTAACACATCTCAGGTTTCCTTGTAATGGCCACAAAGTGATTCTAACTTTCAATTAACACATCCCCTACCTCCAGCACCTCCAGCTAGACACCCATTTCCACATCCCAGCCATTAGCTGCGTGGGAAGGACTGCTTTGGCAGCGGCAATCGCCGTGCATGCTTACTGTGAGAGGCAACAGTTTTCACAAACAAATACACACGTATACCCGCGCGCGGTCTCTCTCGTTCACTCTCGCGCGCGCGTGCGAACCATTTTTTTTCGGAGCTCTACACAAACACCATTCTTCAGAGATTCACACAAACGCCACTCTTCTGAGTTTTACGCCGCAGATTTCTTCCGCAAAAGCCACAGCGTCGCTTTAAGGGACTGGATATCAGTCTCTGTCCGGCACAAAGGGGAAGTACTGATGTTACCACTCCAGACTAAATCAGGATAAATGGCTGGACCCTCAACGAGAAGACAAGCAAGAGGCAGCGCTGTCGAGCAGACAAACACACATGGACACCCTTTCACATACAGGAAGGAGGTTCATCTTCATTCAGTACTGCACCATCCATCATGTCATATGGCTCCACAACAAAAAAAGCCCTGAGAGTTATACAGCTGGCTGGGAAGTATCTCTGTGATACAGCACCAGGGGAATTACATGGCACAAATGATTGCTCAGGTATGGAGCGCCGCTGTTGAACAACAGTCTTGTCTTTAACCCGCTCTCCACTCTCCACCAGAGCAGAATGACCAAGATGTTTGGCTGTGTCAATTCAGTCTATTGACCTTCAGTGATTCACTGGGAGTCCGTACCCGAGACAACAGACAGTGGGTGAAAGGTTTGGGCCTAACCTACACGCCGGCACACATAACCAGTCTGATGAGGGCCACAGCTCCATAAAGTGTCATTTACCTAGTCAGCCACCAGACGCACCATCCATATGGATAATCACACACCCTTCATGGGTCACACATGCTCCGCATACTCATGTTCAGTTTCCATGATGGATGTCTTTAGCCCATCATCTTTTACAGTGAGATCTTTGTGTAGCACGAGCCCGCGTTTATAATTCAGGGGGGGGGGGAAACATCATACAACATTTCAACCCGATTTTGCAAAGACAATAAATGAACGTTAGCCTAGCGCCACATGTCGTCGATCTCAAAGATACCGAGATGAAATAGAACAAACATTTCAGAGTATTAACCTGAGTTTAATTAATTTCAGTTGGGTTTTTTTCATAGCGTACAACAGTGGATAATCACGAACGCCACGAGTCCAGCGCAGCCTGGTCTCAGAGGCACAGTACCCAGTAACACATATAATTCTGACTCTATCACAATTTTGACCTTGTTTGAGGGGCAATGATAGTCATTGGGAGCTCCCTCATCTACTTGGGGACTGAATAAAAATGACAGGTCCCTGCAGAGTCTGAATAAACATGTGCTTTAATGAAAGTTTTGTGTAATTTGCTCTTTGCCATCTTAACTGTAGTTATTACTATTTTAAATGGATACATCTGTCTGTGTGAAGTCTTTCATTACCTCCACTCATTACCGGCACATCACAGCGCTCCCGGAGGACACGCCTTTTACGTGCTCATCAGCCGAAATGCACTTTAATGTTCTGAAATTGACGCTCGTCTCAAAACAAATTTGTCTGAAGCAATTAAAAAGTATCACCACACAAACAGCCCCTCATAAACGGTATGTTTTGCATCAGCCTTTCTCTCGCGGTGCGTGGAAAACCCGTGCAGCGCTACATGTTCGACCTCATTTTAAACTGTATATGGTATGAACAGATTGAAATTAAAGACTTACTTTTGAGTTTACAAGATGTAAATGCATGATGCTCAAAACAATGAGTTGATTGCTGTGCATCTATTATTTGTGCATTGCCTTAACTCATTGGCTTTTTTGTTACCATGAGTTTCGAGCCAAGAATGGAGCAAATTAACACATTATAGCATAAAGCCAGACTCTGAGCATAAATGGATTACGGAATTTATGGCAAAATTGTGTTCAGATGCTAACTTTTTATAACCTGCTCTGGCCTGCTAGCAATGGCACAGGACTGGGAGCTGAAAGTTGACCCGGGGAAGCAACTGAAGAACTGTTGCCACGACAATGCTAAGGCCAGACGTGGTGCTGATCTCGGGAAGCCTCAAAGCAGGTCATCCTCTTTGGAACTGACCGTTCCCTGGGAGGACCGCGTTGAGGAGGCCGACGAGAGGAAGAGGGCAAAGTACGCTGAGCTGGCGGAAGAACGCCGAAGCTACGGGTGGCGAACAAGGTGCGAGCCCATTGAGGTGGGACGCAGAGGGCCTCTGCAGGGCCTATAACACGCTGGGCATCACAGGGGCCAGTAGGCGAAGGGCCATCAAGTTGGCCACCGAGGCAGCAGAAGTTGCTTCAAGGTGGCTGTGGATCAGGAGAGGAGAGCCATGGGAGGGTTAGCGCTAACTGGACACAAGCCGGGGCTTGGTCAACACCGGCTGGGTCGCCTGGGTGAGGGTGTCTGAAAGACCCGAAACACCCAGTGACCCCAGCTAACATCGCCGGCGATGTGTCCAGGTGCATCGCAAGATCACGTCACAAGATTGGTTTTATATTTGGCTTCCAACTTCTTCCAACTTCCAAAATAAAATAGTTAAATAAGGAGCCGTTTACAGGGAAGCTCTAAAAGACTGTACACCAGAAGATTGTCAATCAATGTCAAGACCAGTTGCCAACAAAACATTTGACAGTTTATTGAAAACATTTTTGCATGCAGACTTTGATAGAAGTAAGGTTGACCTTAACCAACACAAAAGCAGCAAATCCAATTTTTTTTTATTTTGCTTCATGGATTCGTATTCCTTTTGTAAAAGAAAAGTATGCTATGCAAATTTATTCAGCGATAGAAAAATATTTTGGTCAGATGATTTCATTTCCTGACGAAGGTCAGAAATCACAGCAGATGTTAAAGATCTGACCCAGAAAACACAATTTATTGGCCCAGGCAACCTTGACTGTCTCCAAAAGTACCAAAGAGAATTAATTGCATTACAGAACTTCTGTAAAACATCAACCGTCTCTCCTCTTTTGCAAATCGCATTTTTTTTACTGGCGCAAGGTTCTCCCGAACAAGCGCCAGCGACTTTGAACCTGAACTGTTGAGGTGAGGACGGGTTAAGCATTGTGGCAATTTTCACCACAACCATCTAACTTGTTATTAACGTAACGTTAGGCAAAGACGTTCTTTGAGCTTTTCCGGCTGTGTAAAATTGCCGTTGTGCTAACAGTCAGTAGCGCCGCATGCGAGGGCAGCTTTTCCGCTCTTAAACCGATAAAGAATCACTTGCACTTCCATGGCAGATGACAGATTAAGCAATACGGCAGTTCTCAGCGTTGAGTCTCGACATGTGAGAGACTTGCGTGAGTTTGTCAGACGCTCTACTGGGCAGCATAGCAACCATCACATTCAGCTCTTTTAAAGACCAACTCGGACCAAAGACCGAGGCTTTTTTTTTAGGTGTATTGAAGCCATTTCGGCGGCGGCTGTTCTTCTCTCTTTAGTCGTAGAAACAATATTTCAGCGTGCTTCTTTAAAAGCGTCTTGTTTACAAGGCCTAACAATGACTTCTTGCTCTTGCACTTATTCTTCTGAATAACTTTGAGTCATCTGAGTTTAACTCTAATAGGGTTATTTTTAAATGGCATTTAGAAGGTTGACATGCAAAAGGCAAAAAACAGTTGTGATATTTTGCAGTGCTGTGTAATTCGGTTAATACTTCTTCTCTTTTGTGGGACCTCTGTTTAATATACTCAATCATTAGAGCTCCTGTGTTTTAGGCTATAGACTATTTAGGTTAATAGGCTGTACCTTTCATTGACACATCATGGATGCTCTGTTCCAGAGTAACTAAATAAATAAACCTCGGAGCAGCATTATAAAAACATCCACACAAGTAGTAATAAGTAGTATTGAATATTAAGAAATAATTGGTCTGTTCAGGATGTGCCATGTATAAGACCCTGGAAAAGCCAGCGGTGGAGAGTGAAAGCAGGGGTGTTGAAATGAGCAAAACCACCACAACAAACCCCATACTTAACAGACAAAACAAATGGTAGTCAAAACAGAGTAAGTACAGTAAGTGCAAAACAGCCATTTTATATAGACCCTGGTCCCAGCCGGTCCAGGTGTAGCCTGACGACCCTCCCAGCTCCGCCTGCAGACCTCGTAACGGACAGACAATACAAGTCTATAGGAAACGCACAACAGACAGAGTGAGAGAGGGCCGTCACGAGGAAGACCTAGAAACTTAAACCCCTCCTGAATTCCCAACACGAGGCAGCGTGACAACATATGCTATTCTCTTCACAAACACTGAGTAAAAATGAATCCTAAAATGCAAACTTCTTCGGAGGTATCCATTGGAAAAAATAACCTGGTCGAGTACTAGGTTAATCTGTCAGTGAAAGGGAAGCCCTGTGCGGTACCTCTCATGATCGCAGCCAAAGGTCTTCCACCCTAAACGCTATACCCAACGTAACCTCAGATGTCTTAACACTCACACGCGGCCTGCCTCGGACACACTGCCATGCTCAATAAAGGCCAGGTGAACATTATACCAGCTGAAACTAAAAGTAGACACAGAAAGTTCTTGACAGAAACATGAGCTTCTTATGAATGTAAGTATTTTAGAATGAAAGAATGCAGCTGTTGCCAATGAAATCAGTTGGTTCCAGACCTCATTTAGAGGTCAAAGTTGACTGAAATAGCAATCACAGAGAATAGGCCTGTGATTCAACATATGCCTGCACTTACCATAATTACATTTTAATGTTGGCTTTTAAGTTCATATTTATGTTTGAGAGAGTCACGTTAGTACAGTCCAAGTCAGTGACACAAAATGTCTGAGTTTAAACCACTGGAAGTATGTTGGAAATGATCTTGATAATGGGCTGGAGGTTCAGTTGCAAGCAACTTGGTCATTGTGTCTTCCTCTCCAGCTTCCCCTTAATTTTTCAGTGAATTACTGGCTTCCTTTTGAAAATATTCTGCCTGTTTGTTTGATATTGTTTGTGCAGCTGTATTGCTCAGCTGCACGTACCTGCTGGCAGACTGGTATCCCTTTACCTCTAATCCAGCGCCTCGTGGGAGTCATTGGCTTTGAGACGGC
>OMKK01037398.1:0-13736 GCA_900302305.1 Polymixia japonica | reverse complement strand
CCACAAGCCACAATTTTTCAAATCTATCTCTTGGTAATTGTTAAAAAAGAAAGAGGAAAAGTAGAAGGGGACGGATGAAATATGACAGGGGGATCAACACAATCATAGTTTCACAACATGTATTGTTGAAAAATCTATGTTAAACATAACAATCTAATGAAGGGGACACTTAATGGATATCCATTAGTGTTTGTCTTTCTGTTTACATGTTATTTGTTTATGTGTTTGTGTCTCTGTGTGTGTGTGTGTGTGTGTGTGTGTGTGTGTGTGTGTGTGTGTGTGTGTGTAGTCAAAATGTTATACAGTATATAGACAAAAAAGCTACCACACACTACCGCAAGCTATACCCACGCCATGTTGATGCTGTTTAACGGCTAACTAGAGCTCTAGATGGTCAAACCGCCCAGAAGAACTATAGCCTGCTGATGGAGAGAGAAAACACGAAGCAAGACAGACACAGAGCGGGACTGGAGAGGGTCAGCGAGAGAGACGACAGAGAGAAATAACTGCTGATAGGGACAGCATGGAATTCAGAGGGGGAGAGAAACAGTGGGATGAGGAAAAAAGAGAGAGAGACGTAAGGAGAGAAGTAGAGAAGGAGAGGTAGAAGTGAGTAAATGAGAGCAGATAGAACCAGCTTGTACGGCACATATCAGAAGTCTTGCTGGTCTGGCCATCTTGTGACAAATCTGTTCCTCTCTTTCTGTCGCTCTCCTTTTGGGTGACAGTTGGGTGTCGCTATTTGGTGCCAATTACAGATTGTTCGGTGCTGGCGTGGCACTGAGACTCAAGGATGTGGAGTCCTCAGTCCCTATAGCTCCCAATTTACCCTTCAAACATTCCCATTCACACCCTGGACACAGTTACGCTGCTTCCTTTAATAACTCTGTTACTGGCATGAGAAGTGTTCTTTTTTAAGTGGTATTGTTTTAATATTAATATTTCAAAGGGGAAAATGTTTTACACCCCAACATAATTCTATTCTATTCCAAACAAACATCGATGTCAAAAACGAAAAGAGTTGCTTTTATTTCAAAGAGCACAACCTGTTCTTTATTATGTTACAGGATATAGAGATGTGTGTATATTTTGTCATTTTTGTGGCATTTGACCTGTAACTTCACTGACTGCCATCTTATTAATATAAAAAAAACACTGATTGCTCTTCATTCATATCACTCTGACTAGATGAACAGAAGGTCACTTCAGGTCGAGATTACAAGTGTGCGATCCAGTAAATGGGAAAGTGGAAGAGAAAACCTTCAAGCCCCACATACAGTATAAATGTAAGGAGATCTGGTAATAGTCAATCAATAATACATTCGTCAAGTTGTCAAACATATACGGATAGAAACCGTTACAACAGCTGTCACATGTAAACCGTCTGTTGTTTTTTTTTAACTTTCTGTAGAGAATTCATGAGCGGTTACGTTTGGGAGCCTGCATATTGTATGCACATTTCTCAGTTTAACAACACACAGATCAGCTTGCCTAGATCTAGCACCGTGAACCTCTTATTTTCATTAGCTTGTTAAATTTTGTGATTTGTGGGTTCGGCTAGGCTGTCTTTGGGGTTTTTTTCTCTGTGAAATCATTAGTGATTGGATGCTCCCCTGGACCAATGACATTTCAGTGCTTAACCTTGTCTCGCATTGCGACATAAAAAAAACACGCATCTGATTGGGTAATGCCGTCCAGCCTACAATGGCAAATAAAATCTGATTGCTCCATGCCACATGATTGCACTACCTCAGACTGAGGCCAAACCAGACAAATCATGAAAAATTAAAAATAAAATATGTAGTTAAAGGGCAAATACATGTAAAAAAGAACTCCACGGGCAGACATACCGTGTAACCAGAATATTCGATTCGAATAGACGATTCTAATTAACACATTTTTTAAGATAAGTAAGGGAAACTAAATTGGGGAAATCAGCTGGTTAACCTTCCACTTATGCCGGTGTGTGTTTAAACTAAACCCAGTACATGACTGTATATGATAGCAACTCAAGGATACTAACCAATTAGATCACACATGTTTTCCCTACATTGAAATTGTCTACTCTGTATACCATACTCCCAAAACACATACTATAGAAGGTATATTTCTAAGAACAGTAATAGAAAACCTCTTTGTCATTGTTGATGACAGTGTTGGAAAAATCCAAAATGTGTGTATTTCCATAAACAGCAGACAACGATTTAGAGTGGATTATACCTTTAAACTTGAACTAGCTCTAATAGGGGAGTTGTTTTCTTAAAGCCAGCCCCAAGCATTCTGCACCACTAACATCTTCTGGCATACCAGGGCTCGGGGAGCACTGCTCAACATGCAGCGCAAGTGATGGGGTGTGTGTATCTGCATGTGTGTAGGTGTGTGCGTGTGTGCGTGCGCGTGTGTGTGTGTGTGTGTGTGCGTGCGTGTGCGCGAACACTCTGTAGCCCTAGCCCCCCCACAGTGTTTCACCGTAGGTGTGCAGATGAAAGCACTGCTGGTGAGTGTGCACACACTAATACACACTGAGAAACACACACACATGCGCATAGAGAGAGAGTGTTTGAAGTGGCGCCCAGCAGCTGAGCTGAGTTGTGGCCATAACTTCAGTTTGACATCTGGCTAAAATTCCCCTGAGAAACACACACACACACACACACACACACACACACAAATACACACAGTGCATACATACACAATACACAGATACACACAACATGCATACACTCTACTTTGCCGACCCTACCAGAGGCACAATACAATTGGCTATCAACTGTGGTGACATCATTAAATTGAGCCGTAACCGAGCAAAATTGTTTCACTGCTGGTTTGAGTGTGTGTATGTGTGTGTGTGTGTCGTGTAATGTGTGTATCCCAACCAACCTCCAACCCACTGGCTGTTGTACAAAGCTGCAAACCTCAGCAATATTTCACAAAAAATGCTCATTATTAACTGGATTGGGTTGAAGGGAATGTAAAGTTATTGTCAATATCCACAGATATAAAGGGAAATGGGAATCATTTCCTGCCCATCTTTATACATTTGGAAAAGAAATTGCTGCACTTGATGAATGAAAATAGGAAGAGAACATTTATTATAAAACCAACCAATTTTAGGTGTCAGAGCTTGATATTAAGGCTGTTTGCCAAAACATGTTAGTTTCATGATGACTATTCAGCAAGTGTAGACTACGTGAAGTTTTAATTGTGTTCACAAATGATAAAGGCCCTCCCCTGTTTGAATGCAGAATTTAAAAAATTAGGGAAACTAGTCCCGTCATCCACTTTTAAAATTAGAATTATAGCCTTGCTTACTTAAACATAAACATTTATAAATTAATATTAACAAAAAATACAGTATGATCACTTGTTTGTACAGGTACATCATTTTCAATTTCTTTCGCTTTTAACAGAAAGTGTGAACTCACCAACATGTCATACTGGCTGTGGAAAACAATTAATTCAGCTTAACACTATAAACGCGGACTAGCGGTCATTTGACCGCTAAGCACTTTTAAAAACGTATATCTCAGTGTTAAAATATTTTACATCACCTTCCTTCCTTGACTTTTCCTAAATATGTGTTTTGTACAGGCCAGTGTTTTTAGAATGTCAAAATCACCTTTAGAAACTAAGTTAGAAGCTATTTTGCTCCTATTACTATGAAATAACAGCCAGCCTCCCGTCAGGACCTTCCTTTCAATGTTGCAGTTCTCCTTCAATGCACCAGAGGGCGCAAAGAACGGACTAACTCTCTTACAGATTATTTGAAACCTATTATTGATTTGAGATGATTCAGGTTGAACAAAATAAATTATCTTCTGAAAATTGTTGTTGGACTGTTATTAATTGCAATTGCCTGTGTTAATAATGGCCTGGACATTTTTGTCCAATGAGAGCATTTGATAATATCGCCCAATAATACAACTTCATATTTTTGTATGAAGGTTTGAATACAGGCTACCCTATCCAAGTCTTCAAAAATCAAACAAATGCAAACTCAATTGGTGCTGATACTTTATTTTGATTATTGCCATTGAACTGACTGCATCATAAATCGTCGTGGGGCAATATTATAAACTTCACCCACTTTAGTGTCACCAGTGTTTATATTCTTTATGTTTAATCAATAATTTCAAACGAATAATCAGATGTGAGTGTCACGCTGCAATAAAACAGCCTATAATATTAGGCTACATTAATTTTTGCTAAATCCCAAAACAACAACGGACTGAGCAGAACTATCTGAGAACAGTTTGCTCTCAGTCCCACTCAGTCCATTTGCCAAATCACCATGATTCATTTGTCTATTTTATGCTATTTTGGAAGGCTTCAAATGTAAAATCTGGAAAAAAAATCATATTCATATTCTCAAACATTTTAATATTTTCAATATTATCAATATTTTCATCTTGTATTGCATAGTTGTGACCGTAACGCGAACAGTGAGTGGGCTAATTCATGTCATAATTAAATCTAATAATTTTCATTATGAATAGGCCGATACAAGAGAAAATACAAGAGCTGTAATACCACCACCAAGATCATGTCATAGGCCTGATATTTGCTCAGGCCTGCACATTTAACTGACATTTAGAATTAAGGCATATGCTGCAAATAAGATGGGACATTATACAATGGAAATTATATAATAATTAGAAATTAGAAATATTTTATTTTTAATTTGTCAGAAATAAGAAGTTGGGAGTGCCCCCCCTCCTCCCTATATTGGATGGGACCTGTCTTTCCCAAGTCCTGCAATGCATACACCCACTTTTCTCCCCAGAACTTGATGACAATGGAGGTGCTGGAGACCTATTTATAATATCAAATGAGATCAATAGGACATTAAATATTTATCATGAAATTTTTATAACTGAACATTTGGTGGTTGCTCATTTGAAGTGTTCAATGATGAGCCTGCTAATTAGAATGTTTTTAAGATTTGGCGTTGCTGGTAATTTCACTGAGCAGCAGTGCCAGGGTTGGCTCAAACCTTGGTGTCATCCAGCTTTTTTTAGGTTTCTCTCTGAAGTGAAGAAGTATTAGCAGCAATTAGGAGTTTAATTTATACTTCAGTTCTACATCTGTTTGAGTTTTGGTACCAGTTTTGATTTTTAGTACAGGTTGTTGCAGTAATATTGTTGTTTCGCTTAGATATTTTATATTATTTTATTTTTATTTTTATTTTTTTGAGAGCAAATGTAAAATTATATTGCCTTTTATCTGTTCTTTTTCAATTTAGCACTTACATTGATGGCCTACTACTGCTAACTGAATGTAGATATAAATACTGTATTTCATTCTATTTAATTAGATTAATTTCATTTTTGATTTTAATATGATTTGGTTTTTGTTCTCATGTTTTCAAATTTTGCCAAGACTTCTTTGATACCCTCCAGTGTGCCTGTGTGTGTTTGTGTGTGTGTGTGTGTGTGTGTGTGTGTGTGTGTGTGTGTGTGTGTGCTGCCCTCGGGCTAGATACTGAGCCCAAAGGAGTTCTTTGAAACTCCAAAAATAAGTCATTACATTTTGGACACCCTGCTGTGTGTGTGTGTGTGTGTATGCATGTGTGCGTGTGTGCATGTGTGCGGTTGTGTGTTGTGTATCAATTCTTGTCTATGTATGTGTGAGTATATCCATGTGTGTGTAGTTTGTCCTTGCATTTGTTTATCCTGCAAGCATCTACACACGTGTGTGTGTGTGTGTGTGTGTGTGTGTGTGTGTGTGTGTGTGTATGTGTGCAAGTGTGTTTGTGTGTGTACTGTGGTCCTACCTGTGATATACCCCCAGCAGCGTTGGTAATGAGCTCCATTGATTGAGGTTGTTAATTAAGACCACTTTTTAATTAATCATGTTCCCTGAGTATGCTTGTTATAAATTATTCCTGACAGATAGACAGTTGTTTTCCACATGGCAGATGTCGCAAAGTTTTCTGGCCTTGCTTTTTAACTGTAATTGCGGTATTTTGCCCCCTGTTGAAACAATGTGGACCCACAGCTGCTTAGTTTTGTTTATGTTTTGATTCAACGGATTGAGGACATTCTTAATCAATGTAATGTTCATTCACTGACTTGCAGCATGTGTTGTGAGACATACGTTTTCTATTATAATCACATTATAGTGGAATCAGTTGAATGTTATATTATAATGAGGCTTCTCATGAGACAAATTATATATTTAACACCGGGCCCTATATATTTCTCATGGTCATAAGGCATTCCAGGCTATTTTAATCTGATTATAATCACATCAGAAAATGTCATAATACATGAGGATGCATTATGAACCTTCATTCCTTCTCATCTCCTCTCTGTTTTCTCCTTCTTTTCTCTCCTCTCCTGTCTTCTCCCCTGCCTCTTCCTCCGTTCTCCACTGTCATCTCCTTATCTCTCTTCTTCTCTCCTCAACTCTCTTCTTCTCTCCTTAACTCTCTTCTTCTCTCCTTAACTCTCTTCTTCTCTCCTCAACTCTCTTCTTCTCTCCTCAACTCTCTTCTTCTCTCCTTAACTCTCTTCTTCTCTCCTCTCCTATTCTGTCCTCGGTCTTGTTTGTCCTTTGCCACATGCTGGGCAGTTAAAGATGTAATCATTATCTCTTTCCCCCTCTGCTTTCTCCCAGTAAACAAATAAAAGCCGTTTGAAGGTGCCAACTTAATCACTTTCTCAGGGTTGTGCTGAATTTAGGATCTCAAAGTGACTTCATCAGTGTTGTATCTTTTTTAGAAGTTTATTTCACATGATTATAGACTTGTATTCAAGCATTAATAATTAGCCGATAGCTTGATAGCTCAATGTTGCTTCTCTGACAAAAGGTTAAAAATAGGACCTAAAATGAGAAAAAAGGTACTGTCCTTCCAACCTGCCACACCTGTATATTTGTGTGTGTGTGTGTGTGTGTGTGTGTGTGTGTGTGTGTGTGTGTGTGTGTGTGTGTGTGTGTGTGTGTGTGTGTGTGTGTGTGTGTGTATGCAAAGCAGCAGGCCATTCTGTTAAAAGGATTAACTTGTTAGTGGTTACTATGTCAGAGAGTACACCGCCACCAGACTCTATACTCAAATCCTGTGCGTCAACTCAAGCGACCTGCGGATGACTAATAATTGTACACAGCACAGACTTGGTTGTATGAAACAGTGTTGCCATTCCCATCAGGATTACTTAAAGAATAAATTGGCAACATTCAAAGCAGTTTGTCATGACACAAACCTAAAATCAATTCCCCTTCAGCCTACTGTCTGAGGTGGGGGTGTTGCTATATATATATATATATATATATACAGAAAATCACAACAGATCCACCTTAATTGATCTTATCTTAACCAATACAAGTAATAAAATTGTTGCCACTGCTGTTTTCGATCTTGGAATAAGTAATCACTGCCCAGTTGTATATTGTATATAAGTATATTTAATGAACAAGCGTTTATAACTGACCTTTATCATAGTGATATCCATTTTATCTCTGAAATCCCAGCTGTTGAGATGAAATTAGACTATTTCTCAAAGAACTTCCTTGCAATCGTGGATAAACATGCACCTTTCAAAATGCTCAGAGTAAAACATAGGTCAAATCCTTGGTTTTCCCCTGAACTTTCAACTCTATTTAAAGCAGGAAACAGAGCCTGGTCAGCTCCCAGTCCATTGGTTTGCATTTAGGCAACTGAGAAATAAATGCACAGCCTCTGTAAGGAAAGCCAAATCTAATTATTATTTAGAATTTATTCACCACTCATTCAAATCCGGCAAAATTCTGGAAGGCAGTAAATTCTATGAAAAATGAAACCACTAATTCTTTACCTGCACAAATGTAATAACTGTGTTAATTGACCAGAAAATTAATTGACCATCTGCTTAGGCTTTAATAAGCATTTTTCTTATTAGCACACACACCTATTAATAGTGCTTGTATATATCCTGTAAACCACACTTCTCAGTTCACATTACAACCTATTTCTCCTAGTGATGTAGCCATATACACTACAAACCATCGGTCCCAGGAAATAAACTGGAGCAGATAAACTCGATCTGTTCTTTTTTAAATTTTTCACTCCAGTTATCACTGAGCAAATAACACACATATGTAATCTTTCCATTTCAACTGGTATAATTCCCAGTATGTGGAATATTATATTGTTTCTTGCATGGACAAAAATTAGCATTGTGCTGCCGTTTTCATTGACTTGTCAAAAACATTTGATACATTGATCATTATCTGCTTATTCGGAGACTATGTAATATTGGGTTTAATTCAATTTTTTGTAGATGGTTTCAGAATTACCTATCTGAACGATTTCAGTGTGTGAAAGCTAGAAATATCCAGTCTGAGGTATTACCAGTAACAAAAGGTGTTCCACAAGGATCAGTTATGGGCCCTGTCTTGTTTACAATTTATATTAGTATTATTGTCTCTTCTCTAACTGACTGTAATGTCCATCTTTATGCGGATTACACTATTCTGTATTGTTTTGTTGACTCTGTACAATTTGCTGTTCAGAACCTCTAACTTTATTTTACTGCTCTTCAGGTTGCAATCTTAAATCTTAAACTAGTAGTCAATGCAAGCAAAACAAGCTAATGCTTTTTTTCTAGAGCAAGATATACTGATTTTAACAGTGTACACCTATCCACATTGAATGGTAGCAATATTAAGATACATTTAAACATTATATTGAAAATCTTATCACCAAACTGCAGCAGAAACTCAGATTTTTGTACAGTAACAGGTCCAGCTTCTTTTTGAATTGTAGAAAAAGTATAGTTAAGGCAATATAGTTTCTATCAGTCCTAGATTATGGTGATATAATCTACAAACATGTTGCTGCTTCCACTCTCAAACCACTAGACTCAGTTCATCATTCTGCCCTCAGATTCATTACCGGAGATTCCTATGACACACACCATTGCATTCTGTATGACAAAGCTGGTTGGTCCTGATAAACACTTGTATATTTTCATCAATAAATCCCTTATTGGACATGTACCACTCTATATAACATATATACTGGACTGGACCAGAACCAAACCTCAATGATTTTCGAGACTTAAATAAAGGTTTGAATGAATTGAATGAATGGACCAACACATTGCAATGTTTCACTTAAACCGTAGTTGGACATTTAAAGGCACAATTTGCGATTACTTGGAATGGTCATGTCAACCCACATCTATTTGTTTTGTGTAGTGTGATGCGGCTGTTTGGAAGCATTTCACCTAACAGCAAACTTTTAAACGCCACTCAAACACAAGGAACCTGTATTTACTGCAGAAATTCTCTAAGTGAAAGATGGCCGACACTGACTGAGGTAACGTACAAACCAAAACAACAATGTTGTTGTATTTCCTTGCTAAGCTGCAACAGGGCAGCACTTAAAACTTTAAAAACTAAACGATGATTGTACCTACACAGTCAATTTGTTTGATGAGTTCTACATCTCATCTGTTTTATACAGAACATAACTACCAGTGGTCCCTACTGACCTCTATGTTTTTCTCTATGTGTCTTGTTTTTTGAGGTCAATTGGGCTTGTTCATATTTTTTACAAAATACATAGAGGAAATACTGTACTGTGAGTGAATAGCGACCTTTATGCTCCACAAAGTGTCATTACTCACATACGGGATCTGATCAATCGGATCCAAGTGTCATAATCAAGGCTGTGCGCTTACAGTGATCTGGGTCAACCTGTATTTGTACATAGAACTAACCTTACAATATCTGAACTGACTTTGATGTGGTAGGCATCACCCATCTCATATTAAGTGCATTAGAATAAATGCTAAAAATGTTATTTGCAAATACTTTATTTCCCCCAGATACATCCTGAAACCTGGTTTTAAACTTTGAGAGCGTGGAAACGATTCTGGTTACAGTCTTACCCCCTGACAGATGGGGCCATCCCAGGAGACTTTTTACAACTTGCGCTGCATCCTTGCTGCAATAATCTTACACTGTTACTCCACACTTAAGGATAATGCCCTGTATTTATGTATAAAGATGGAAAATATTCATATTTTATTTATTTGTACTGGCAGCTATTACCCAATCTAATTCCCTCCCTCCCCTCTAACATAACATGGCATATGTGTGATACATGAGACTTCTTGTTTGATGAGAGGCCGATGACAATACCTGCAATGAGATATCAATTGAGCCTTGGTCTTATTGATTGTTTTACAACTGGCATCTTCCCATATTCTCTACTGCATGAGGAAGAATCATATCCTCAAATAAAATAACATCCCAACGGCAGGTATTAAATTATTTTGCTGTTTTTCTGCCGATGTAAATAGACAGGCAGTTCAGCAATCCAGGGATTTCACATATTTGTTTCCTATCCTCATGTAAACAGTGATCAGAAAAAAAAACCACATTCAGATATTGCCATATTTAGATTCTACTGCATTTTACATTTATTTTTAAAACACCAAACCTGGTATATTAAAGTCTTTTTATTTTGTACAAATGAACCATGCTGCAAATTAGCTACTTATGGACAAATCAAGCAAAGTCCAATGTTGAACGTGGTTCCAGTGAATTAAAGAAGTGTGAGGTTGGGGGATTCGTTGAATACTCTGCTGCTGTGAGTAAATCGTCTCATTCATTATGGTTCAACAAAAGCTTTGGGGCATGTTCCTGGCAAGATATGAATGTAGAGCAATTTTCATCAGGGTCTGCATGAGGAACGATATAGTCTCTACTTCACACAAGTTCAATTACATGAATACACACACACACACACACGCACGCACACACACAAACACACACACCTCCCGCTGGTAGCAAAGACGGGATTAGCCCACTCACCCCCAATTTTCTTTCTCTCACCAATCATTCATTCTCTTTCACCTCTCTCTCTCTCTCGTCCAATCTCTCTCCTCAGCACAATTCCAGCAACTTTCTTGATTTTATTGCTGCCTTCCCAGTTACACACACACGCACGCGCGCACACACACACACACACACACACCTTCTTCTACACCCCTACCTCTCTCCCCAGGGTGCCATGGTAACTTGGCAGGGGGGAAGCATCACCCCTGCTTAACTCCTCTCCGCAACCACACCCCCTCGCACTTCCTGCTTCTTCTCCAATCACACGTTTCTGTGAGCCTCTGTGAGCCTCTGTGAGCCAATCCACACATCCCTTTCACCTGTAGGTCCCCCCAGCTCTCGGCCAATAAGAATCCTCAGTTTCTACGTCACAGCAGGGGGCGTAAAGCTGCTCAGCAACAATGAAGAAAAAAGGGGCTCGTAGTAAAAATGTTGACCTAGTTTTTTTTAAAACATCTCTTTCTCTCTCTCTCTATCCCTCTTTTCATATTCTGTAAGTGGGGAAAGCCTCTTCAGAAAACACTAGCATACTTCTCAGATCCTCTCCAGGCTGAGTAGGCTCTAGGAGAGCGAGGAAGAAATCATTCTAGAGGCTTTAACCAAGTGAAGCAGATTTCAACATACTCTTTCACGGCAACTGCATGGATTTTGTTTACCTTTAGCAAAATATTTTATTTTAAGTACAGTATTTTTGGAGAGAGAGCACTTCTAAAGTCTTCTTTTCAGACTGATCTCTCACGAAAACGACCATATGTGCCAGACCAGCGAAACGCTCATATTGATCGTTTTGGGTCATATCAACAAACAACCTATACTGTTGTTTCGTTTGGAGATATTTTACAAGGTAGATTGAGAACATTCTTTGTTCAGATATAATTACTATAAACCGCACTCACACGCACGTTCTGATAACGCCATGTTGGTGTTGTTCCTATGACATCATTGCAACTGACCAATCACGTTGTTGATATCACTTGGGAATTCATTAATATTCTGGTCCCAATGGCTCTCAAAGTAGGCGGCACTGATTGGGCCGCACAGTATATCGCAGCATCATGTGCAGGCAGGCGGACCACTGCTCAAATACCGCTGGACCGCTCGCCTTATAAGAAACAAAAACGGGTTTCTTTGTGCAAGTAGGACAGTCTTTTTCTCCGAGTCGCAAACCTATGACATCACAACAACGTGATTGGTCAGTTGCAATGATGGTCCTGGAGCAACATTAATTATGATGTTGTATGTATAACACCAACACAGCGATATCAGATGAGCCATACACACACACACACACACACACACACACACACACACACACACACGCACACATATTGTGGATATGCCTTAGATCAGAGTTTCTTTTAAATGGAATCAAACTGAATACAGTTAACCTCTCAGCCTAGAACCAATGCTGTTGCCAACTAACATAGAGGTGTGACCTATTTTGGGTGTTTGGATGTCTAGGTTAGATGTAATCCTACTCCCTCCCCTTGCTCCCTACCTATTAAGTAGCTATGGAGGGCCTTCTAATGTAGCACTCATTCCCTGCCACCAGGGATCCTGGGTTACATAAATAACTTCCTTGTCATTTATGTTTTTTTCACCACCATGTAGGCTTGTGCAGTAGAGTAAGAGGAAAAATAATTGTTATGCATCCTATGAGACTGTCCAGAGAATAAAATGGAAACCCATTAAGCAATCTACAAGAAATGATTACACCCATAGTGGAATCGACACAAGGCAATTTAACCCCTTGGCATTATAGACCCATAAGAGCAAAGCCTATGTGTGCCATGTAAATGCACAAGGCACACATTGGGCACTTACCCCTAAACAGGTCAGTCTTATAGGATAAAATATTGAAGCTGTAAGAATGTATCACCAATAGCTGGTGGAAAGTTAATAAAATCCTTATTTTCACATTACATATCAAATATACTTAATGTGAAATGTAAACGCCATTAGTTCAAGAGGCATTCGTCTGTGGATAGTACTGACGTTCAAGTTAACAGATTAAAGTACAAGTACCAACAAGTACCAGATTTTTTATTTATTTTTTATTTATTTGATATAATTTGTTATATTATATATCATATCACGTCATATAATTATACATTAAATCTGGTTTGGGCACATGTCACCAGCTACTTGGCAAACTGTCCAGCTTTCTGACACTAGTTTCAACATTGTGCTCCAAAACGTCTGGATATTCTTGTGATTTCATGATGCCAGGCACCTGTTCGAGGCACCCAGTCCAAGAGGCAGCACAACCACCCAGAAACATCACTGAACCTCCTCCACGACAGGACAGGTGTTTTTCTTTGAAGGCTTCAAATAGTTTTCTGTAAACAAAGAAAGTATGTGCTTTACCAAAAATATCTAATTTGGTCTCATCTATCCACAGGACGTTCTCCCAGAAGGATTTGAGCTCTTTCAGGTGTGAGCTGGCAAACCCCAGTCAAGCTTTCTAATGTCTGTCTTTCAGCAGTGGCGTCCTCCTGGGCCTCCTATAACCTTTTTTATTTAGTTGGTGATGAATGGTGCAGGTAGAAACCCATGTAACTTGTGTCTGAAGGCCAGCTTGAATCTCTTTGGCACTTGATCAAGGTGCTTTCTCAACCACTTGAGCAATACTTCGCTTTGATCTGCAGTCATGTTTCCTCAGAAACAGGAACTTTTAGGTCTTGGGAGATGGACTTGCAGCCTTGAGACTGTCCATGTTTCGTAATAATCATGTGTCTGACCTCAGTCTGACCTCCTTCACTGCTTTTCTTTCTTTTCTCCATGCTCATTGTGGTAGGCAGTGATACAAGACAGCAGAATGATCTCTAATCCTTTGACCAACTTCCAAGAGGTGCCAATAATATTGTCCAGGCCGTTTTAGGATTTCTATTTGGAATAAATTCAATTTTTCC
>OMKK01037386.1:0-13496 GCA_900302305.1 Polymixia japonica | reverse complement strand
GAGTTTTTAATTAAAAAAGATACGTTAAAAGGCAGCCTGTCAAATAATCACATTTGAGTGTTTTCTCATATCACAGTGGAATTCATCTTAATTTTCTTTTTTGTGTTACATAATGCTCATAGGCAATATCGAATACATAGCATCTGAATACATTTGTCATTTATATTGTATTGCCTTAAAATGAGCTATGAACAGATTTTTAGCGTGCATACAACTGTATTCAATAAAGGATTAAACCATTTCACCCAATCTAGCATGCAATTCCTTTACTATAACTATATTAGTACTTTTTTAGGCTTGCTACAGTGCATGGATGACCTGCATGTCTTGTTGAAAGAAATAGCTCCATATACAGTACCACTGACTCACACTTGGGGTGGGGTTAATAATCAATAAACTACACTCCTAAAAACTCTGACCCTTCCCTTTAAAACATGGCTTGATTAGTAATCAATAGGGTAGGCTCCTAAAACGTCTGGACCCTTCCTTTCATGATCAATGGGATTGGTGCTTGAAACTCCTGAACCTTCCCGGGAGCCTGGCTATCAATCAATAGGAGAGGATCATATAACTCCTGAACCTCCCCTAGCACTAAGCAACCACAAAACACAATAGAGAAGAACAGAGTAGTACAAAGAGGAACCGAACAGAACAAAATGTGAAACAGAAAGACAACGAGAACGAGAGCTTAACTGACAAGAACTGAGATGAATAGAATTCTGGAGTGTAGAGATCTTAACCGACATAATACTCTGTGCAGCGGGGTGTTTCAAGTGTCAGATGTAGGGGGTGTGGTTAAAGTCAGCAGTAGGGGGTGTGGTTAAAGTGTCAGCAGTAGGGGGTGTGGTTAAAGTGTCAGCAGTAGGGGGGGTGGTTAAAGTGTCAGCAGTAGGGGGTGTGGTTAAAGTGTCAGCAGTAGGGGGTGTGGTTAAAGTGTCAGCAGGAGGGGGTGTGGTTAAAGTGTCAGCAGTAGGGGGTGTGGTTAAAGTGTCAGCAGTAGGGGGTGTGGTTAAAGTGTCAGCTGTAGGGGGTGTGGTTAAAGTGTCAGCTGTAGGGGGTGTGGTTAAAGTGTCAGCTGTAGGGGTTGTGGTTAAAGTGTCAGCTGTAGGTGGAGAGCCAAGTGTAGCTCATCCAGGCAGCAGACTTGAGAGATGAGTGTGATTGACAGTGTTTATCAGGACTGCTTGCCTTTGTCTTCTGTCTCTTGCAGTGAAGATGGGTCCTGAAACGGTCCTGTGACTACACAACCTGATCGCCTGAAATGGCCAGAGACGCTACTGACAAAGTCTTTAGTTTTGCACCATACTGGCCTGTACGGCTTATTTGAACCTTGTGGAGTTTTATATTAATAAATGTCTTTGTGTACCGCCACCCAGCCTCCTTGTGCTTCCAACCAAACCCCAAATAATGACGACAGTTAGGAATTTGTTCACATCATATCCCCATATTGTTCATATCCCTCTATGGCACGCACACGTGTAGAGCATTTCACAAAAGGGGTCAGAGTGCAGCCAGGAGGAGAGTCCCTGAAACAGGACCAGGGTCGTACTTAGAGATGTTTCCACAGGGATGGGCGAATGGATGGACGTTGGGGGTTCTAGCCTGTTACTTACCTGTCAGCGGGTTCCTTGGAACAGAACACAGCAGGGTAGAACAATATGGAAGAGAACAGATCAGAGACGATAAGATGAAGAGATATGTTGAAGTCAACAAGCCTTTCTGTGGGCTAGGAAAGTGTTTTGCTGCAATATCAGATGAAGAATAATCAAAGTGAAGAATTGTGTTTAATTCCCTTCAGATCTCGGATAAGACGTCTCTTCCTGACGGAAGATTGTTAATGCTCTGCTTAAGCGTTCCTGAGAAACCCTTTTGTTTTATGCTGTCTGGTGTATTCTGCTCTGTGCTGTTGTTTTCCCAGCCTGGGCGGTGAGGGAGAACATCATTTGGTCGACCGCCACGACGGGCAACATGTTTTATCAAAACCTTCAGATCACAAGTCCGCATCTCCAAAGCTACGAAGCCGCTGTCACCCTGTAATCACTCATGCTTAATGGGAAAGTTAAGGGGAAATTCATTTAACGATTTAAGTATCTCAGCAAGGTTTAAAATTATTCTCATAGATTCTGTGACGAGCTAAAGAAGGAGCTTCTTCATTTAAGCCAAAACGTGTGTATTTGAATGCTCATATAGCTACATTTTGGCTTTTGCATATTGATTTTATTTTATTGCTTAGTCATAATTGTACAGTGTGTCGTTTGTCTAGATGATTAAAAATGTAACGTGCACCTTGGGGGAACTGCACCTCATCTATCGCATCACAACTGTCCCCCAGCATCACAGCAAAGAAGGAATTCTGGGTCATTATTGACTAAAGTATCACATTGTTTTGTCAATGTCCTCCTATTGTTGTTGATTGTTATGATTTAAGTATGATGAGGCTGTAACTGAAAAAGGGGGAAGGTTTGATTGACAAGGATGAGATGATGTGATACAATATATGATAGAATATAATCCAATGGGATACAATACATACGATAAATGACACAATGGGACACATGTAGAATATGATACAATGTGACCTATAACACTACAAGCTACAGTATCATATATAATATGATACTTTTGATGATCATACACCACATTCCGCTAACAACACCCACCGTTTAACTAAATCACGACATAATCAGCAATAGATAGCAAATGAAACACACGTACACGCAAAAAACACCTTTAATTGCAACAATAAATAAGATACAGCCACAGATAATATTCCAAGTTAGATTAGACATCTGGTTGGAAGATTAAGTGTTCAATGAACTCAGCAATTAAAACAACCTTCTTGAATTAAACACACACACACACACACACACACACACACACACACACACACACACACAAACTCTCTCTCTCTCATACACACACATAGACAGAGAGACAGACACACACACAGATACACACACACACACACACACACACTAAAAGTTTCCCTGCTGGCGATGAGGCTTTTGTAGATTGAATATGGTTTTGACAGGACGGCCTCGATATGTAATAATGAAAAAGCAATAAAAAAAACTTTAGGGTAAGCTCTAAGGAAAACAGATTAGCAGACTAGCAACACCTGCAAGCTGCACTGATCCTGTAGGGCTGAGCTGTTGAAAACATGTTATTAAAAAACCATCTGAAACTACCCTAAAGCTACCACTTCCTCTAATGCTGTGACTGCTAATACAGCTAGCATAGCCCAGGGCACAGACCAGGTGACTGGGGTTTGAAATATGAATGTGTGTGTGTGTGTGTATCCGTATACATGTCAAAAACAAATGGTTAACATTTTTATAATTGGTCTAAAAATGATATATCACACATTTAGGCATGGCCAGGTGTCTGGTTAAATCAGGCGTATCTTGAGTCGTAGAAAAACTAAGAACTTTTGTCAAACGTTCAGCCGTACTGTAGGCCTGCTGCTTGGTTTATTTATATAACCAGGAAGATCTGAATTTTTTTTGTGCCTTATTTGACATAATTTCTCATCTGCCATCAAACTGCCATAATCCAAATGTCGACATTTGCTCAAAGCTGTGGGAGGAGGTTAGGAGAAGGTTGGGTGACTGTTGCATTGTGGGACGTGGTAGGAAGGTTGAAAAATATGCTGTTTCCCCAGCAGTGGAATGACTTTACCACTCCAGTCAGAGCAGCGCTCCCTGTTCTTCTGTTGTAGGCTACAACCCGTCACTTGACGAAATACCTGACATCACCTCCTCCACCCTGAATCAAATCCCACTCTAACATTTCCTTCCTCCTCCACTTGAGCGCTGCGTGTGCTTAGAACGCAGCCGGTTGGTCACTGCGTTTGGACGCCGTCTTCAGTTAACAAGCAACCAATCATAGAAGAGAAGGGGCGGAACCAATGTTTCAGTTACTGAAGGTGTCTGAGGAGAGATTGATTACGGCTGTGTTCAATCACCCAGAACGTTTTGATTTAACTTCAAATATCGCAATCAAACGCTATAGTGTTATCATAACCAATAGCAACACTAAAACACATCCCCTTTTATCCTTGCTCTTAAATGACATTCATCTTTTAGTACTACTGGTGTCATGTCTCACCACATACAAGTATATATTTTATGTGTATGGTGATATTTTGTGTGCGATATTTCAAACCTTAGTTACCATAATGTACTGTACTATAGTCTACCATGCTATAGTTGGGTTACCAACCTCCACAGTTAGGCTATCAGTCATGTTAAGTCTAGCAATGCAACTCAGAAAATGTAAGGCTCAACGTACTCAGCAATGGGCCGTATATAAAATACACAAGTTTCACTGCAGCAGTGGACATCATCCAACACGGTCAAACAATCACAGCTGAAGTTATCAGCTGAGTTAAACAGTTATCAGTCCGGTGTACAACGTTCTTATGGGTTTGTGGTTTTACAGCCTGGAGACACTTAACAGGAAGACTTCCCCTTTAAGGGTCTGGTAACTGTATACTGCAGTGCAGGGGCAGCTGGATCAAATAAGCACTGTGTGTGTGTGTGTGTGTACGTGTGCGTGTGTGTGAATTTATAGATAGAAGAGCCTATAGGTGAGAGAAAGCAGCCAACTCCGCAACCCTGTTTTAAATCAGCTGGCACAGAGAGGAGAGAGAGAGGAAAGAGGGAGAGGGAGTGAGAGAGGGAGAGAGAGGATCCCAGAAGGTATAATTTACCTTTACTTAAGCCTGTGCTCAATGCTTTAGCAGATACACAAACTGTTTGCATCATGCTGGGCTTTGTCACTAGTGGCATATTCGTGTATATTGTTGGCGAGGTCGAGAATCTTGGCAGCTGCGCCGTTAGAAAAGTTTACCTTGCACTAAAAAGGTTTTTGAATATTTGTCACGGTTCCTGGCCACGTGAGAGCATTAAAGATGGGTTTATTTTGAGTTTATTTGATCAAATCTTTTCTACACGTTCTCACGTATGAATTTATTTGTGCAAATGAATTTTAAAAAATGCAAAATTCTGGTGATTTACAACCGTACGTCTCAAAACATTTGCGAACGTTGTTCTACAAGCTGAAAAACGTAATGACCTCATCATAACCTTACCATTGGCTTTGTTTCCTTGTAATGTAATTAAAATCAGATTTCTGTTGTGCTGGCTTTATTTTGTTACGCCTATAAGCTGTTTAACCTGCAACTGTATCTTCTTTCACCATGCTCAACATCTTAAGGGCTCTCAGTCTCTAATTTCTGTTTTTAGGTTTTGTATAGAGCCCATCCATCCTCGGGCTCCTGAGATTCCAAGTGATTGGTGTTCAGTTGCCCATATTGTCTTTACAATACACAGTCTCACCAAGTTGGGTAGAGGAACCAGAACTCACCACTCCACCCTTCAGGAGAGGCGCTGGTTGAACCTGTCCTCTCCTGTGTGGTTGGTGTTGGATTTACCATGAGGACATTAGGAATGTCAGGGTTTGAAATGAAGTACACATCTTGTCGCAGTCAGAAGTTACCTGTTCCTGGAGAGAGGAGAGAGAAACTGTGTCTTCACAATCAACAGTCTGTTAGAGCAGTGTTTCTCGATCCTGGTCCTGGGGACACACTGCCCTGCATGTTTTAGATGTTTCCTTGCTCCAACACACCTGATTCAAATGATCAGCTCGTCACCAAGCTCTAAGCCTGACCCATTCATTTGAATCAGGTGTGTTGGAGCAAGGAAACATCTAAAACATGCAGGGCAGTGTGTCCCCAGGACCAGGACTGAGAAACACTGTGTTAGAGAACATAAGTAAGAAGCAGAGGTGGAAAAACCAGGTTCAGAAAATAGAAGTACTAGCCATGAATTTGCTCCACTGATGCACTAAACCAGCTGATGTCACTAATTAGTTTCCCCAACCTAGATGAAGAGTTGTGTTAATTACAATCAGCTGGTTTAGAAGACCTGTGGGATTCCTCAAAAATTGTGTTTAAAACCATGACTGCTTTATTAAATATTTTTAATATAATTAGTCTTTCCCCTTTCCTCATCTTTATCTTCTTTGTCTGGCTCTTTTCACATCTTCCCCCCCTAATTATGTATTAAGTAGCAGACAAATTGCAGACAAATTGAGTTTGTGTTTGGTCCATCAACCACAAGTTATGGCTATAATCATTTTCTATAACATCAAATACATTATAATACCTGTCCATCTTTACAGGTACCTTGAATTTGTTGAATATCGTTGACTGTCGCTTTGGTGGCTCAACGTTGTGGAAGTATTGCCGCCTTTTGCCGCTGCTTATTTCCGGCACCTTCTAAAGACGGGGTGATTCCATCCTCATTGACCTTTCCCTTAGCAGCCTTCTCAAAGCCAAAGTATCGGCAAATGTCAGACTTAACCTTTTATAAGGGTAAAATAGCTCAGGAAGCTCGCTCACCCGCCACAGATGTCGTCTGAAAAAGACGGTAACCACAGTATTTATGCTAATAGAAATTGACAGCGGTGTCATTACCGTTATTCAATGTATTCACAGTCTTTCGGTTTACTTCATAAAAAGGGTCTCGCTGAGAGAGACCCTCTATCGGGAACGCACAAATATATTTTCAAAATGATCATTTACAAGGGATGAGTAAGGGATGGCCTTCCACCCGTGACTAACATGCGGTGTCTCCTTTTCATGCGCTTCTGCGGTAATGACTTCATGTCAGACCGTTTCATCAAGTGTACAGGGCTCAGATGACTAAATATGCACGGCCTCCGTCGTTTTGTGCCGCTTCCTCAGTGCACTTGATCCAGAGCCGACACCAAAGAAAGACACAAGTAATGTCTTTCTTTACATTAACCCTAGTTGATAAAAACGAGTAGCGGTTCAGTCAGGGAGCTCTTGCTGACAGCCACATATTCACGCACTAATCACGGTCCCTCCTACTAACCAGGACGGTCTATTTAATCTGCAGGAACCAACCTGTCACCTCTGCTCAAATACCGCAGTGCTTAATGCTGCTACAGTATGTGTACTGAGCTTCTCTACCCACCACCCACCACCAACCACCTGCTTGGCTCTGCTTCTGTGTACTGAATGGGAGATGTAGTGTGTTTCCTCATGAGTAGGTTAGAACATTCAGGCAGACGAACAGGAAGAGCTCAGCTATGGAAAGTCAACGGGGAAAAAATTGCTGCATTTCAAACCTGTATTTATCGCATGTTTTTTGTCCCCACTGGCTTTCCCTAGTCGAGCTCTTCCCGTTTGCCTGCGCAGCACGTTAAACTCGATTTATGGTTTTGGTGGAGACTTCGCTAAATAGATGCGTAAATACCGGTTTTGTTTGGCTGCACGACACTTTATCATTAGGATTAGCCATTTGAAGTCGTTTTAGGGTCATCTTTGGCATTTCACTGTCTGCTTCATTTGTTTGGTAGAAGGGTGAGATGGAGCTGCGCTGGATATGAGTAGATTTCTCATTTTTTGTGTGTGAACTATTACTTTAATACTTTGTTTCTGCCATTCACAGCCCACAAGCGCACGTCCATCGAAAAAACAGCCGATGAAATGGTGTCCTCTGGCATTTTACAGCAAGGACAAAAGTCTGTTAGCTTTGAATCGACGGTAAGTGGGTCGAGGATGAGACTACGTGTCAAAGTGAAAGACATTTTAATATAGTTATGTATCAGATGGAGGCTTTCCAAACATCGTTCTTGTTTTAATAATTAATAAGCAGTCAATGAAAAGCAGAATGCGTTTGACTCAACGGCTAAAATACATTATTTGTTATTTGTGCGATCGGTTGCAACGGACATACTCACAGGTTGACGTTAATTAGACTACACTTTCACTGGCCTATAAAATGGCACAGACAGATGATAAGCAATGGCTTTCTTGGCACTAAGACGTCGCCAATCGCCTTCAAGTCGGGCCATTTTTTATTTTATTTTATTAATTGTGCGTGGCTGTGAGCTGACGCCTTTAACCGCACTCGTAACATTTCTCTGTTGTTGCTGACTCCAGATGAGAGGCCACCAAATAATAATAGTGTCTTTCTGGCCTCTACCTCTCCAACTAGGACCTCTAATTCACAATCTCCAAAAATGTCTTTTCTTGGTTTTGTGCTTGGATGTTATTTTAATTTTTTTTTTTTCACAACAGGCGTGTTAACAGCCATGTCTGGCTATTTCGGGGAGGTAACGGGGTGGGGCTCGTGCATGTGCGAACAACTCTCATACATATAGTTTCATGCATCCGATTTTATTTTTTTGTACGTACGCAGATTTCTTCGTTTGTGCTGTTCTGCGCTGAGCTGTTTCTCTGGCGAGAGGATTACCGTGGTCTGGGGCATAAAGAATTAGAAGTAAATATAGATATAATGGCGTTCACATGTAGCTTCACAAACACAGTAAGTGCACACAAAAATAGGGCGTACTTACTCATCAGCAATCACAGGTCCTTTCAAAATGACAAAAACCTGTATTTATTGAACACAAAGGCTTAGTTATACTAAAGCAAGTCACATTATTCTTTCTTCTCATAAAGTATTCATAGAGGGTAGTCATCCTTTTAAAAATGGTCCCTAAGTGGTCCTAACGTTATAGGGCCTCTGCCTCAGATGGCCTGTACAGTATATCAACCCCTCCTCTCTGTCCTGACAAAGAGCAGGGTCTATAGTCCCGTTCATGCAGTTTGTTTTCTGACCCGAAACACGGGCATTAGCAGACACTGGACCAGTTAGCATGCTGAGTCCTTACAAACTCGGATCTCCAGGTTGAGTTTATCTTACAAACGCTGCGATATGCTGCGCGGCTCAGAGCCGCCTAATTTGTGAGCCGTTGGGACCAGAATAGTGATTAATTTTTAAAGGAGCAGTAATATCTGCGTAGTGCTCGAGGTTCCCGTGGTTTTTAAAGCCTTTATCAGTAACGTGACGTGTCAGAGCCGGAATGTTGTATCGACCAATCAGGTTGCGCTTCCTTTATGAATGTTAACGAGTCTTCCCCTGCCACCCTGCATCTGGGAAATTTGCCCTGGGAACATAGATACACTCCCTGATATATTACAAGTTTGAAAAGACCCTGAGGAGACTGACTCTGTGGACACGCTAACGTTAGACATGGATACATTCCTGGGGACATGATAACATTTAGAGAAACTAATGTTCCTCTCCAAACATTTGTTGAAGTCTGTATTCACGTCAACAGGCTTATATGAACGTGGTACAGTTCCAAACAATAAATCCACACGGAATGTTTTTCGACACTCAGGTCTTCTTCAGACGGTGCCACGTTCATACAAGCCTGTTGACGTAAATATGGACTTCAATAAATATTCTATTTTCTCTACCTTTTGTCTTTTTTACTAGTTAAAGCAGTGGTTCCCGAACGGTGTGCTGCGAGGCGAGCCCAGGTGTGCCGTGGGATTTTGTGACAACCACGCATTATTATTGCAATATCCCAGCTAGCAAAAAAAAAAGACGCCGACGCCAGCGACCAGACTCAGCTGGAATCTGGGGTGAATGATGCGCTGACATCGACCCGAGTATGCCGGCCCGGCCCCCGGCTGCCAGTACCAGCGCTGAGCCGACACACACCAGAACCGGCCCAGAGCCGGCCGCCGTCAACTGGGCCAAAACGCCAAAACCGAGCAGCGCTCAACTCGGCAGCGCTGGTTCGGTTAGCATGACTAGCCTGCTAGCTGACACACACACACGGGAGGAGAGGCGGTGGAGTATGAGTGACAGAAATGAAGAGGAGGGCATGAGATAAAAGATGAGATGAAAAGAGGAGATGAAAGGAGAGCGATAAGGAGTTGAGAGATTGGAGCAGATGCTGAGACTACGGAACTGGGTATGACGAGTCTGGCCTCGAGACACATAAACGCGCATGCACACTCTCTCACACACACACACACAGACACGCCAATACACGCTCAAACATTCACACACTCAAAGATACAGAGGCAGACGCAGTGCAAACACAGACATACTCACGCTATCTCTCGCTCTCTTTCTCTGTCTAGCCCTGTCTCTCTCTCTCTCTCTCTCACACACACACACACACACACACAGTACAAACAGCTTAAACACATTCCCACTGTTTCTCTAAGCGTCTCTCTCTCTCACACGCACAATACAAACTGGTACACACTCTGTCTTTCTCTTAGTCATACATAACACACACACACACACGGCTGAGCTAACAAAGGCACTAGCCTGGGTCTTCAGCTCTCAGCAAGGGAACTGAAGCTGATAAATTTAAATTTAGCAACAACACAATTCCCCCAAGGCTACACACACACACACACACACATAAAGTAGCAGGCTAAGGTGATAGTAGCTTGTGTGTGTGTGTGTGTGTGTGCGAAAGACAGACATTGTTTAAGTAGGGCTGCAGGACCTGGATGATAGACGCATCTGTGTGTTTGTGTGGCGTGCACGTGTGTTTTGTGTTTGTAAAAGCCATGGTTTGAATTGTAGGGATGTCACATACATTTATGTGTGTGTGTGTGTGTGTGTGTGTGAGAGAGAGAGAGAGAGTGCGTGCGTATGTGTAAAACAAAATGACCCATGATGGAGTGACCTGGTGATGGTTACTGTCCACACTGGAGGGATGGAGGGAACATTGGGGACAGTGTCATGGAGAGAAGTTGAGGGGGAAATAGTAGACAGGAGTAAGGGAGAACTGTAGAAAAGGAAGGAGAGGAAGAGATGAGGGAGGGAAGGCAAAGATGAAAGGGAAGGAAGGAGGGACAGGGAAGAGGAAGGGAAAGAGGAAGCGATGGAGAGGAGGGGAAGGAGGAAATAAGGGAGAAGGGAGAGGATGGCAAGAGAGAGAGAGAGAGAGGAAGGCATACGAAGGAAGAGGAGAGCGATAACAGGGAGAGATGGATGGAAAGAGAGACTGGATCGGAGAGAATGAATCAATGTTTTCTAAAAATCCGTCAGCGGGAGAATTAAAGCAGGTCCTTAAATGAGTCCGTAAGAGTTGTTTTCCAGAGCGACTACCTTTGTCATGTTGCCAAAATGCTCCCAAGTCCTGCGGTGCATGATCACCCCAATAAAACAGTCTTGGCCGGCAGCTGAGTGCAGAATCGATGCTGCGTTGTGAGACAAAAATATTTTGAAAGCTTGGGCGTCGAGAGAAAAGTTAGCTAACAGCAGGCAGAGAGAAGGGAGGGTGGAAACTAAGGAGACGATTTAAATTATTGATTGAGAAGAAATTAGAAAAATACTGAGCAACAACTACAAAACTACCCAGAAGGCTGTACGACATAATGTAATAATGTGACAAGAATCAGTTTCAAGTGTTCTAGGAACAGAAGCTGCATCTATTTCTTATGTGTTTAACAAGATGTGCATCAACCTTTTAGCTAAAGTACGGTTTGAAAAACGATGTGTAGAACTTGTCAGGTTGTATGCTAATATTTTTCACACTCTGCATGTTGTAGCAGTTACCAGTACAATACGTACGCATAGTACAACAGGTTGTTGCTTAAAGCTGAGATCTGGGGCTTTTTTCCTTTAATAAATAGTTATTTTATTCATCTGGGTGGCGGAGTGAGGTTACGCAGTACCAGTCGACACTATTACACTGGTTGGAGACGCTCGACCGCTATTGAAAAATGTGTCCGGGTAGGACAGATGTGGGAAATTGTTGACTGCACACAGGAAGTGATGCGCTGCAGAAAGGCTAAGACACCCGGGGCTAGCAGTGGTAGCTAGCCCGCTAGCTAGCATCTTTCCCATTCAGCTATGGCAGATGCCTAAGTAAAACACTGGCTCCAACACCACCTTCAACGTCTGCAGTGTGCGTATACAAGTGTTCACTGGTGAGCTGAAGTCACACAACACTGGCTGCTACACCATGTTTGTTGCAGTCCGAACATCATTTCATGTACGAAGTGCAAAAAATCCTGGATTTCAGCTTTAAAAAATAAATGTCAGAGAGAGAGACAGAATGGGATAGAGGTAGAGACCCAGGGTGTAGAGAGAGACAGAGAGAGGTCGAAAGAGGTAGAAAGGAAGATGAAATGAAGGAGAGAGGTAGACGGGTAGGGAGAGAGGATGAGAGATGGAGAGACAGAAAGGGAAAGAGAGTTAGAGAGAAAGGATTGATAGTGAGAGACACACATAAGAGACGTGGACAGAGATAGAGACAGGGTGTCCTCGTTTCCGTAGACGGCGGGTTTGTGGCGTGGTCGAGGCCTGTGTGTTGTAATGTTTGTCAAAACACTGACATGTTCTCAGTGACAAGAGCTCGTCCTCTGTTCTCCACCAATGGGAGCGCAGCACACTTGATAGCACTTGTAATTGGTCTATTTTGTTAGTTAGTTTGTCTATACATACGACATTGTTTTCATTGCATTCATTTTAATAAAGCATTTGGACATCGTGTCCCTGGGAAGAAGCCATTTTCTCCACACTTTGCTTGGATTCATCTTTGAAAATTCATCTTAGATTGCATTCCTGGTAGCATTAAAAAGGACTTTAAACGCGTTATATTTGACTTGACGAAGCCTGCAGATACCCTGTGGAGATGTGGAGAGAGGTAGAGGAGAGAGAGACTAACCTTAAACAAAACAACAGGTCTGCTCTCACATGATGCCTCTCAGCAACTCTCTGCTAATTAATGCCCAACACACAACAGCGCACCTGCTGTGTGTGTGTGTGTGGCTGTGTGTGTGTGATAACAATGCCAATTATCACACACACACACACACACACTCCATATTACACTATACTTTGTGTGTGTGTATGTGTAAGTGGTGTGTGTATCAGTGTGTGTGTGTGTGTGTATGTGATGACAATAGGGCTGATAAGTGGTGTGTGTATCAGTGTGTGTGTGTGTATGTTATGACAATAGGGCTAATAAGTGGTGTGTGTATCAGTGTGTCCTAGTTATGTATGTGGCCGTCTTTGTATGTGTGTGTGTGTGTGTGTGTCTGTAAATGTTCTGTCAGTGTGTGTCTGCATAAATACATTATACAATAAGTGTGTTTCACTGCATTTGTATGTATTTGTGTGTGTGTGTGTGTGTGTGTGTGTGTTGACACAGCTACGATAATGGTATTATTAATGTTTGTGATGGAGTTGTTTGGAACATATCTCCTCTCCCTGCCGAAGGCTGAGAAAACCAAGATTCCTTCCTCACCGCTCTCCTTCCGTCTCCTCCTCCTCTCCCCCCCCCCCCCCTCCTCCCGTCCCCCCCCCCCCCGCCCCCCCTCCCCCTCCCCCCCCCCCCTCCCCTCCCCCCCTCCCCTCTCTCTCCCTCTCTCCCTCTCCCTCCCCTCCTCTCTCCCTCTACCTCCATCTTCCTCTTTATCTCTCCTCTCCTCTCGACCCCTCTTTTCATCCTCGCCATCTCTCTCTCTCTCTCTCTTCTCTATCATCTCTCCTTCCAGTTCTGTCTCCCCGTCTCTCTCTCTCTCTCTCTCTCTTCTCTATCATCTCTCCTTCCAGTTCTGTCTCCCCCGTCTCTCTCTCTCTCTCTCTCTCTCTCTTCTCTATCATCTCTCCTTCCAGTTCTGTCTCCCCGTCTCTCCC
>OMKK01037381.1:16082-32747 GCA_900302305.1 Polymixia japonica | reverse complement strand
CCCAAGTGAGGTCAGAGGTTATTGCATGTTCCACTGGCAGTTTGATTGGAAGATGCTTGATTGGACGATGTTTAATTGGATGATGTTTGATTGGACGATGCTTGATTGGACGATCTTTGGATCCATCCACAATGACAAACTGAACACACAGCTCGACAGGTCACCACTTCCACCGCCAACAAGGGGAACAAACTTCCCATAATTACTTTTAAATCCATACTTCTCTTTATGTATGCTATTAACTCCAAACTACTTTGTGGTTTTCCCACAGTTTTTGTAGCGCTGCATATGTTACTGGTTAAAAACTAACGCTGCTATGAATCTGAGAACCACTGGGCTGTGGTCTCCTGCCATCATCTTTCGTGTTGAAAGTTGGTCACATTAAATGGCCCCACAGGGTGGAGTAGGAGGAGCAAGAGAAGATATACCCTTCCCTATTGAGTGGGATCCCAACAGTGATACTAGATTTTGTTCTGAAGATGAACATGTACACGTGCAAATTGAAAAACAAAACACTGCACTGTATACTGTATGTACACTATACATAGACTAACATTAGTACACCCCTCTCCATTTTAACACTTACAGACTGAAAAGAGTGTGAAATTTCCTCTGTGTTAGTATTTCAGTTGCTGGTGTCTTTGAAATTTGACAGCCAGTATGAACAGTATGCTTACACAGAGTATTGTATACATTCAAACATCCCTAAGGTATATTACTTAATACAATACTGCTGGTATATTATACAGCACTAAACTGTATACTACTACCAGACTACTGTCACTGGAAATATAGACATGAGGATTGCATTTGTATAGCGCTTTAGCTGTTGTGGTGAATGTTTGACGTTGTGCATGAAAGATGGCTGATGACTGGTACTACTGTTATTACTAATGTATGGACTGAACAGTATATTATAGCGACTAAATACTCGTGAGTTTAATGAAGTTGAAGGTCAAAACTCTGTCACAAATGAATAGGCCTACCTTTTTGGCAGTATTTTTCTTGTCTGGAAGAATTTTGTTTTTGATTTCACTGCACATTTCTTGTTTTATGTTGAACATAGTACAAAAAGCAAAAATGTTTGTTAATTTTTCGTAATTTATGGTGTAATTTAAGTCAGTTGCATCTCAATTTTGTTTGGTTTGATTTTACATTATGTATTATGTTTGTGTGGTTTTGTAATGATATCATCATAGCATCAACAAGCTACAAAAGTGTTCTGTGACTTTGCAACTTGACCCTGTAAGAGGTGTGGATGTCTGGATGAATGTATGAATGGTTGGATGCTTTGTCTCAAAGAAAAATATGTTTTTCTTCCCTCAAGTGTTTAATGCGATGTCCTAAAAAGCTGTGAGGACTCTACCAAATGTCCATATAGATTTGTTTTTAAATCTTGTATTCTCCAAAACATTGGTTTAGAATGTGTTCCCTTGCCATATTTGAGTTTATGACATTGCAGCATTTTTATTTGCTTTTAACATCTGTATGAATTCCATTTATCAATAGTTTTAAAAATAATTCAGTCAATTGTTAATAAGAAGCCATGAAACAATGTGCAGTTCCTTGATATATGTGGCTTGCTAGCCTTCAGTACAGGATGACTTTGTGTTTGAAGGTCTCTGACACAAAATTGTGTTATATTAGCTTGTAATCATGTTATTTCACTGAATCTGAACAGAAAGTGATTTAAAAGGGACACTTGTACATTTTGTAAAGTTGAAGATTTGTTCCCCATCATCAACCTTATGTAAAAAGAAAAAAATGTTGCACTCTGTCTCGCCTTTGTCGCATGTGAAATAGTTTGAGTTTTGTATATTTATGGTATTAACATGAAATAAAATTTTAAAAATAGTTGTGTATCTCATTTTCACAAAACAATATGGAAACGTAACGTATGCTACACTTTATCTGTGTACATTATTGTCAAAACAACTATTGACATTTATCCGTAGACATTTTTTAATCTAGTACTATTTATAATCATTGTTCACTTTAGCAGCAACTCAACTGTGTTACCAACATGTCTCCACTAGGTGGCAGAAATTGCTTAACTAGTCGGGCAAGGAGGTTCTATAATAAGGGGTATTTGCAAGAAAAATTGTAAATATGGCCCCTATAACCCTATCTGGCATTACCGACTAGTTGCAAGTATTTTAATCAAGAGAATGAACATTATATGACCACTCGTTATATTTCTTGATAAAGCGATCATTTGAATGTGACGTCGGCGTTCTGGCTCCATAGGAACCTGACAAGCTGCTTCAAACTCTTACTTCGCTCACTAGGATAAGTTATGTCAACATTATTAAGCATCGTTTAAAGCAAGTTACATACATACATAGAAGAAGTGCTTATACAACAATGTGGTTCTTACATGGTACGAATATGTCTTTTGCTTGCGATCGAAAATAATTTGCTAGATAAGTCACCTCCTTTGGTCACCTTACTCTGATTTTTTTACCGAGTGACGCCATTCGCATTCGGTCGCTGGTTGGTTCAAACAAAGATATAGATTGTTACTTTCCAAAATGGCTTGCGCGCCATTCAGTCGATGGAAACCCTTATCCGCTCGGGCGGAACCTACAATGACGGAGCGTATGTAGGGAAACCATCTCACACATACACACAGCTGTCTAATATTAAAATGCCCATGAATATTCGTGTTAGTCATCTAGCCAGGTAGCCAGAGACAATACATACAGAAGATAATGTATGCAAGAATCTCGTGAAAATGAATTATCGACATCGTACAGCACCATACTGCGCTTATGACGTCTGCTAAACAAAACTAATTGGGTTTTTTTACTAATTGCGTCTAGCTCTCATACCGCTATTACTCTGTGTGTTTGGCTAAATCAAGTAAGTCCTTCGCAGAACGTGAGACACTATAATTGACTCAAAAATTAGAAGTCTATCTGCTTAACTGGATTTTAAGAGAAGACGGAAGTAGTCGGAAGGGGAGTCTCTCGCTTCGCTTGTATTCTTTCTGGTGTATTTTGTTTTGGCGGTTGTTTCAAGTGTTTCGCTGCCGATGATAAAACTCCAACGGAAGAAGAACAAGAGTGTTTCGTCTATAAGATATATAAAACATCGCTTTTGAGCGAGCAATGGATCGGTATGTTATGGCCCAACAACACTTTAATGTTTAAGCGTTTGGCAAAAATCAAGTGCAATTCAAATAACTAGTAATCACATTCGCAGTGTTTTGTTAGTTAGCTAACTAGCCAGCAAAGTTAGCTATCCTCGGTAAATAGCTTAGCTGGCGGTGGTTATTTTATTGTTAACGTTCCTTACTAGCTAACCTTTGTGCTTGAATCAAAGACATCAACTATGTATGTAGTGTGTTGGCTTAAATGTAACATTAGCTAAGTTCATAGCTAACAACAGATGGTCACAACTTACTAAACTGGTGCAGTTTTTTGACAGACTGGGCGTCAACTCTTGCCACGTTGAGATATGTCAGTAGGGTTAATTGAAATTGAGATTTGGATAGGGATAGACAATTTTAACTGCAGGGGATTTACGTGTTACTCCTATTCAGCGATGGTTATGTCCCTGTATGACTTGTTTCCAGCGGACGGAAGAGCAGGGCGTCCAGCAGCAGACTGTCGGAGATGCCTATGAGGGTGGCAGACACCAACAGGATGAGCATGGTTTATGCTACACCCCAGAGGTACACAATGGTTTATAACGTGGGAGTAGAGCAATAGGTTCTCGTTCAATTATCGCCAAGTTACTTGTGGTGGGTCTGACTTCTCCCACGTCAAGAATGAACGCCTTGGCTTCAGAGTGCTTACATTATGATATTTTACAGAAAGGTGTATACTGTTAAAACGTAACGGTAAGATCACTCATAGATTGAACTGGAATAACTAGAAGTAACATGAAACTGTAGCTAACAAATGATTGCTCACTGTAGACATAAACAAGATGTTTCTTATGGATTTGTGACATCTCTGGTGGGTTTTAGGCTAGCACACATCCTCAGGACCAGAAGCGAGATATACGACACATCAATATTATTGTTATATCATTAGAGCAGGGGTGGGCAATCATGTGCCATGGAGGGCCAAGAGGCTGCACTACACTACACCAGGTGATTTCACTAACTAGTCCCCTCCTCTCTTGTCAAAGTGAAATCACTTAGTGTTTGGTTGGAATGAAAACCTGCAGCCTCTTGGCCCTCCATGGCACATGTTTGCCCACGCCTGCATTAGAGGCTGCCTCAATCTGTTTAATCTTAATTCTGGCATTGTCTCATATTTACAGACATTGGTGATTGTAGTTATGATGATTCCAATAGGAAAGACATATCGTGTTGGTTTTGTATTTTGCTGATTGCATGACCCCTGATTATTACTGTATGCCTTATGTACAGATCAAGCTATATAATCGTTGACCATGACGCACAGTTTTATTTCTTTTCAGTAATGTCCGACAGCCCTCGTTTGGAAAGCTCAACATCCCCAAACCTCAGTCTGTGACCTCCGAAAGGCGGACCAGCTTCTTTGGTGCCAGGTGTGCTGATTTCAACAAAACAGAAAGCAGACAGGTTATGCTGATTGGCATATCAGGACTCATTTGACTCAACTCATTTCACTTTTTGAGTACTCAGTTACAGTTACCAATGAGCTGCCTATTTTTGTTTTGTTACACCAGGAAATTTATATTGACAGATTGACTGGATAATAATTTCCTCAATCAACAACACTGGTATTGGATGCAAAAGTTCTGTTTTGGTGGCAAAGTGATATTGTGAATTTATGACTGCAGGACTAGTGGAGCAGGCTTCCCTCGCAACAGCACCATGGGAGTGTTTGGAGGAGCGGAGAAGATAAAAGATATCAGACCTCTGCATGACAAAGCCTTTGTTCAGCAATGTATCAGACAGTTGTGTGAGGTATGAATACCCCCTTTCTCTCTACCTGTGTTAGTGGTATAAAGTGATTGGAGTAATTTATGATTATAATCATAAAGATTAGAGAATGTCTTTTTAGCTCAATATCAGCCCAGATGCTCTTGTTGTCTTCTTTAGCCTCTTTTCTTTGGTTAGAATTGTATTTTAGGTAGAGAATAGCTCATAGCTGTTCACAGTTCTAAGTAGCTCAAGCATACCCAGAGCTAATTAGCCCCAAGTACTCAACACTACAGCAGGTTTGCAACACCCATCTCCCTACATGCACATGATGAATATCCTTATAATACAAAGGTTCCGAGGGCTTACAGTTGCATATCTTCACACAGCTCCAGTCTCTCTGGATCTGTCCGGCCTGATATTCTTTTGTGTTTCTTCATAGTTCCTGTCGGAGCAGGGCTTCCCGGGCTCCGTGTCAACCAAGACCCTCCAGTCTCCCTCCACCAAGGAATTCCTGAAAATATTCGAGTTCATTTACAGTCAGCTGGACCAAACCTTTCATATGCCAACCTCAAAAGTAGAGGAAGAGGTGCCGCGTATCCTTAAAGACCTGGGGTAAAATATTCTTGCTTTTCTACGGATATGTGTTAGTAGTTCTAGACTGATCTCATGTTAAAGGAATTCTCATTGCCATGAGGTGGTCTGGTAATACTAGCCCTGTGCAAATAGGGTATCTGCCAGAACCCAGACCCTCATGACCCTGCGTTTTGGCTCTTGTCCCGTAGTTTGAGAAACCATGCTCTGGCTGGCTGTCTCTGTCTCTAATTCTGTGCGTTTGTGGTTAAAGGTATCCGTTTGCCCTCTCTAAGAGCTCCATGTATTCTGTTGGAGCTCCACACACCTGGCCCCAGGTCCTGGGGGCTCTCATCTGGCTCATTGACACGGTCAAGGTGAGGAGTGGTAGAATAACACTTTCCCATAGGAACCAGAGAGGGGACCTATTGACATTGGGGTCATTTGTTCAATAAAATGCAAAAGAAATGATAAACTGCAAGATAATAACCTGAAGAAAGAATCCACAATTGACAAATGCTAATGGAAAGCCCTGATTTGTTTTGATGTTTGCTTGCTTTTTCCTCCTCCTATTGTTTGGTGGTGCTGGCACCAGTTTATGTAAACGCTGCAACAATCTGAAATTAACAGAAAATAAAATGTGTGGTTGTGTCAGATCTTCTGGTGTATGAGCAAGCAGGATCTGCTGTTCAGTGATTTCTCTGAAGACAACACGAACGTGGAGGAAGGAGCAGAGTATAACAAGGTATAGCTACTGTTTATTTCCTCTGCGATGCATATAGTATGTTTACATTTAACATTTACACTTGTAAAAGACCATGCTATAATCCAGAGCATCTCACAATAGGTAGGTAGAGTATGCAGGGGTTAAGGGTCATGCTTCGGGACAATTTAACAGGGCTGTTGTGGGTATTGAACCCAAGGACCATCTGGTTACAAGATGGTCTGTCTAACCGATGAGCTACGCCATATGTTGACTACATGATTATATCTGAATATACAGAGGTTTGATATTTGAGGCCCCCTACCCCCCACTGTGTGCGATTCTTCCTTTTTAGACTGCTTCCCTGCCTTAGATGTCATTATATGTTACCAAAAAATAAACTAGTCAAAAACAAATCTTATGATGCACTTTGTTGGCAAAAGTAAAAGGGTTAAGTAAGGAAATTTGAGAAATATTAGTGGAGTACAAGGTTTTCACAGTTTCTAGTACTTTCTAATCCTTTGCGCTTTGCGTCTATCTCTCCCTCCTCGTCTTTGCCCCTGAAGCTCTTCCTTGACTACACAGCTGAGACATACGCCAAGTTCATGCAGGGGGCAGACACATTTGAGGAAGAGGAGGAGGCATACCTCACTAAATTGAGTAAGCACTCGGGGGTATATCACACATCTCTCTGAAAATAGTTCATGTCACGTAGTAACTCGAGTTTGGTCAAGCTTGTTTTGGGATTTTATTTTTTAAACATTTTTTTTTTTCTCCCAAGAGAGGCTTAGCCAATAATGAGCATGTTTATCATGTTTTACTTTTCAATAAAAATATGAACAGATTGTTTCTTTTGACATTGAATAAGCAGCAGTTCTGACTGATAAAATGTTGCGTGTGACAAAAATGAATAGTTTTTTTAACAGTTTGTTTGTGTCTCTTCCATAGAGAAGCTGTACAAGGTGGATGAGGTCCTCCTGGCCTCCATGCAGGAGAGGTACAGCATGCTCAGCGAGGATGTGGAACGACTGGAAAAAGAGAGTCAAACGGTCAGCAGCGTGAACAGTTTAGATTCTGGTGACTGACAACAGTCATCACCATGACTCCTACCCCATAAAAGTGTTAAACAGGGTTTACAGAAAGACCTCCAGTGCTAAACTGAGTTTAAGACCTGAATTTCTCTGGCGAGAAAACATCCTAGTTAGCAGACCTATATTCGGAAAGGTCTACAGTTGTTTACATTTTCATGTTCATCAGAAACTAGGCTTGATCACAAATGTCACAGAGATGAAAACAAAAAGGAATCATTTTGTAATGGCTGACATCCTCCTAGTGTCTCTATGTTCAACAAATGCTTTAAGAAAATACAAGTTGTGACTCCACTGTGGCCTTAGGTATATTGCTTTTTCCTGTCGTTAGAACTGTTTTAAGCCTTGAAGCTATGACACACTGGTGCCACGAAATGACAAACCTTTTTTTTAATTGTTTTTTTGTTTTATTTAAGCAACGTTTGTTAAAAAAGGGATTGCTTCTCGCAGACCCTAAAATCTCTGTCTCCTTTCTAGGACCGTCTGATGAGCAAGAGGATGGAGAAGTTAAAGCTGCAGACAGACCTCCAGAAGCTCCAGACTTACCGTAGCAGCCTGGACTCCTTCAAAGTCAACCTACAGGGCAAAGCCTCCGAACTGACAGAAGAGCTGGAGGCCACTGGTATATGGGAGGGGAAGTAACAGCTCCCTCCTGCTGTTTTTGCAAATGGGTGTTTACAGGTCTGTTTCTGCTGAGTTTACCTTGCGAGGCAGCTGGATTCGCGAGATCACGAGAATCCATCTTGCCAGGCTTCAAGTTAATTCGATTGTGGCCGTACTTCAGTTTTGCGGACCAATCGGCGTCCTATGAGTAACTACTGGCAGCTATGGCCGTGGTTTAGCCCTGTGATAGGTGGTGATAGACAGATGGTTCATCCAATCACCTGCCAAGTATTTTTTTTGAAAGTGCCTGCCCTTTTCCAAACAGTTTTCAATGAAGACTTCCCAGATGGTTCTGTGTAACAAACCATCTGGCGTGTCAGGTTACTGCTGAGCACCCACATCACAAGTATGGGTCAGTGAGACTCATTCCTGGGAGACTGTTTCTCAGCACTGGGTCCTGTTTATCAAAAACACAAAAAAAAAACGTTCAACTGTATTGATATAGTGTCTCTCTATCTGTCTGTACAGGCCATCATCTGGACTCTCTGAAGCAAGAGCGAGACAGGCTGCAGCACCTCCTGAAGAACCAGAAGTTCACCCCGGCTGACGTGGAAAGGATCAACAGGGAGAAGAGAGAGCTCCAACAGACCATCTCCAGTGTCACCAAGACTCTGGAGGAGGCAGAGCAGCACATGTGGAATGAAGAGATGGCCCTGGCCAAAGTCAAGGAGAAGGTATGGGTACCTCACGTATGCAAGGAGACAGGCTTATATCTGATGGACCAATCCTATGCTAAGATATTTGTTCCTTAATGTGGAGGATTACCTAGATAAACCTAGCATTGTCTTGTTTTCTTATGAATACAAATATGATATTGTAGATTATAAAGATTGGGGGTTTTGGGTTGGGTTTTTTTCAGGGTTATGTTATGACTACATTTGGTACATCTGTTGCTAGTTTGTTGTGTGTAGTATTCTCAGCAGAAAGTGATCTGAACATTATACTGCTCTCAATTAATAAGGAACATAAAACTATAACGTTGACCAAGACCTTCTCTCTCTCTTTCTTTCTTTCTTTCTTTCTTTCTTTCTTTCTTTCTTTCTTTCTTTCCTCCCCTCCTCCACTCCCTCCCTGTTTGTCTTTTCCAGGCGGAGTTGAAGCTAACAGAGTACCATAAACTGGCTCGTAAACTGAAGCTCATCCCAGTGTCGGCAGAGAATGCCTGCGGCAATGATTTTGAGATCAGAACCACCTCTGACTACGGACCCGGTACCATGGTCCAGTACAAAACACAGATACAGGTACTTGGAACTGTCCGGTTGCCTCCATACCTTTTACTTACAGAAAGAGAGTGAAAATCAGCATCTTTTGATTATGGGTCTTTACTGACTTTCAATGTAAAATGATGTCAAATTAAACTGTTCTGAAGCTCTATAAGTATCAGCACAGTTCCTAAGTGTATGCTGTTTGTTTAGATGCCTCTGAGGAAACTGATCGGTAATGTTGAGGAGGAGAGCAGTCGACTGGCCAACATGAAGCTCAGCCTGGAGGAGTCTATTGAACAGGTAACAGGAGGCCTTGTATTCACATTGTTCTTTTTCCTGTTTATCTTGGTAAGCGTTCAGTGATTCTTTTTTTTTCATAATATGTTAATCTAAAACAGGAATGTAACTCTTAACCCCCATTTGTAATTTTTTTTCCACTGCTTTAACCCCATTATTTCCTTCCTAGGTTCTGGGGTTGTCTTGATTTAAGGCTGAGTGTGTCTTGATCTGTGTGTGTTGTTGGTATACTGTGTCTCAGATAAGTCCAAGAGCATGTGTGTATATGTGTGTGTGTGTGTGTGTTTCCAGGTGAATTCTAACATCTTAGACAAGTCAAACGACCTGAAGCAGCTGAGAGAGCAGATTCGCAAGCTGGACGAACGGCTAGAGAATGACATGGAGGTATAGTCCATGCAGAGCAGTGTGGTCTGTTGGCATTGTTGCACATACAGTATTACACATCAGTACTACACACATTGTAGTTTATTGGCATTGGTCTACATAAGGTACACATCATGCAGACCATTCTTATTGTGTGATCCCATTTCCAAATACCGTGCTTACTCATACTGTATTATTTTGTGTGTGTGTAGGAGCTAGCACGTGAGGAACAGAAGTGGGCAGCAGAGGTGGAGTCGATGGAGAACCACAGGAAGCTGCTAGAGAAGAAGGTTACCTACGGTTACGACGAGGCCGTGCAACAGCTGAAGGCAGCACAGCAGCAGTTAGTGTTTGTTTTTCTCATCTATAGCTTTACTGCCTTTTAGTAGCAAATTGTCTTTATTGCACCCAGCAGTGTTGCAAGAGGATCTGACAGATCAGAGATAAGCCACTGTAGTAGTTAGTACTCTCCCAAGTTATTGATAGTTATACTGATGCTGTCCTGCTTCTGGGACAACGAAATGCTGGCTACAAGGCTCAGTTCACATGCATACTGGGGCTTGGTGTGAGCCATGCAGCCCCCAGTAGGACAAGTCTCTCTGTTTAAATACTTTTCTGCTCTATTAGAAAAGAGAGCTTGACTTGTGTTCCCGTCTCTTTACCAGATACCACCTGGTGCTGCAGGAGACCAATGAGGAAAGGAGAACAGTCGCCAACAACCTGGCCTCTGTCTTCACCACTGCCGCCAACCACCTGGCTATTGTAGAGGTACAAGTCTGTCTAACTTTGTAACTTAAAGCAGCTACACACAAGATTAAGATTTTGATTTTGGTGACCCCAAATTCCTAGTGGTGTTTAAGAATTTATTTATTTGGTTTTTGTTTTTGTTTTCCAAAGCCCGTGTCATTCTTCCATAGCCGTTACAATATGCAATCAAAATATATTTTATTAAATGACTCAAACCTGTAACTACCATAGCTAACCATCTCCTTAACAAGTATAGATCTAATAACGATGAACCTGCTACAAAATGGACAATAAACCCTGTTGTAGATCCGGCGACATAAGTAGATTTGAACAGATATTTATATAGTCCTTAATCACATTACAGTCTCGAAAGGCTTTACAAACCTTTTCAAAACATGGTAGGTAGGTTTTCATTGTGGAGACAAATCTAAATCCATATTATTAATTGTATCCCTTTTTCGTAATATTTTATGGTTGTATTCATGATTATTATTGGCCAGTGTACCAGTTGAACATATACAGTATCTGGCAAGAGTGTATCACAACATAGTGTGCTTGCCTCTGGCTGACCTTTGGCTCTTATGGTTCCCCTACATCAACAGAAGTTCCTGGAGGATCTGCACAGCAGAGTGCAACGGGTTTGTACCAAGGCCATAGAAGAGGATGAGGCTGATCTACAAAAGCTCCGGGAAATGATGAAGAGCTTCATGTCCAAGGCAAACCGCTTATAGGGGGTTGCGTTTAGACTTGAGGCACGAGGGACCTGTCTTGTAATTGTTTAACTAACTAACTTAACTAAAAGACTAACTAACTAAAATACATGAGTGAGGTAGCCTCTGTTAAGTCAGTGTCATCACACAATTAGCGTTATCTGTTTTTGTTGGACTGAAGTTTTTTACTTTGAAGTGGATTCTCCCCGAGGACTGACATGTCATTGCTGATGTAAAATGTTTATAAAAACCTATATCATTAGAATTAATAGAACCTTAAGTGGATGTTGAAAATGTGTCTTTTTTGCTCTTTTCATTAAAACGTGTTTTATGGGTTTTATTTTATTATTTCATTTTATTATACCACTTGGCACCCTGATGTTGGGTTTTTTCTTAGCTTTTATATCTTTGGCAAGATCAACTTGTATGTATGTGTATGTTGAACAATTGCAGCCTTGTATGTTCAATTTGTTTATGTAAATAAATGTATGAACAAGAGAATAGCAAGCTGACCATGTTATATTGTCATGTTAAAATACAACTTTGTATTTTACTGTAACTTGCAAAAAGTATTATTCTGTAAGGCTGTTTATGCCATCTGATAGAGGACTTGATTGAAAAGTTTTATTTTTAAAAACTAAATTGTTTTGTTTTCAATGTTAACAATATATTACAGATCTATTACAGATATACTAAAGACTGGAGCAGTGAAGCTAAAGAGAGTATTATACTTAAGCACATATGTATCTGTCTGTCATATGACAAACTTGTGTTGGTTGTGTCATGGAAAGACCATGACATTTTTTATTTATTTATTTTAACCCATTTCCAGTTGTCTACTTGAAGAGGCATTCATCAGGCATGACACTACAGGGATGGTCAATAAATAAGATGACAGCACAAGTAACCTAAGATAACTATTAACACAGAATGTATATCTTAATGGATTGCAAAGATGTGAAGTGTACCTAAAACAACTTGCCATAATCATATCTGATTTGAAGAACTCGGCAATGATTATCCTTTTATTCGGGAAGGTTTCAGTGAACATCTTGGGTGATCAACTGGGCTAGTTCAAGCCTAGCCATGAAGCCTAAATAGGCCCTAATGATATTTTAATATTGACAACATTAAAATATAACTACAAAAAAGTTTCATGCACTCACACACAAATACAGACATGTATTTACTAAAGAGGTGAGGTTTATTTGTTCATGAGTACAGAATATAGACTGGATTTCTTCCCTCGCACATAACCTTTCATGTACATGCAGCATCATACAATGTGCTACGGATGCTATTCTTTTGTTAATATAACAAAAACAGTGGACAGACAATATGTTAGGTTAAGCACAGACAGACTAGAAATGCTATTTGGTGAAACACTCACACTGGTCAGTCAGACATACTCCACTCACATCTGCAGCTAACACACAAGACTAGCTGAATTATTGCACATCTCATCTACAATGAATAAAAGAAATCACATGAATCATGTTACATTTACAGCGGTAATTATAGCATGTTGGAACGCATGAAAACAGGAGAGTAAGGAACATTTAATGGGATCATGCATAATTGTGACGTGGTCTGCTTCATCTCACCGATTAGCTCACTACAGTAGATCCTATGGCAAGTCTCTGTTCTTTTTCTACATACACATCGCCAGTTATTAAGCCGCGATACACCCACAACAATCAATTTAACAGGAAGAACTCCCTTTGAAGTGAGCAATTTCTAAAATGGCACACCTGAAGCAGGCTACGGGAAACCTTACCACCCTGCTGTGCTACAAGAGCCACAACATCTGGACAACGAACACCCCTCAAAGGTTAACAGCCAGCACCGCATGCACCCACACACAAACACACACAGATGGACACATGCACACCGACAACATATGCAAGTTGTTGAGTGTTTTAGTTGACACATCTGCAAGTATTCCGAAGGTGGTTTGTTGCCATTGGTTGGCCTGCAGGTGAACCATGTGAAATTGCCATATCTGGTTTGAAGAACATAATGAATATACAAACCTACACACGTTTTACTGTCTGTGTTCAATCTGACCTTTATAACACTAATGATATATTCGTATCCATATCATTATGGACTCCATTGCATGTCAGAAATACTGGATACTTGTACAGGACAAATCCTTTTGCATGCTGTTGCAAGTGTAAAGGCTGTTTTGGCATTTCAACTATTTCAAGTTGGAGGGAAGAGATTTAAGATTTGTTCCTTAGTCCATGTGACAACAGGCACTGTGGCTTGCTGACTACAACACCATGCATGAAAACGGTGTGATGGAGGCTACATGAGTCTCTGTAAACAAGCCTCGACACTTAAACAACTACAACAAAGGTTTCTACCTTTTTTCAATAATTGTCTACTTTTATCCAGACTACCATCATTCAAGAAACATCATTCACTGACACAGTCCCTCCTCCTTCCTAAGAAATGTTCAGACTTCCATTTTTGAGAGACGTTAGGATGAGCTCCCTGTTTTTCCTGGGGTTTCCAAAGGCTCAGAGCAGACAGATCAGGCTCTTTCCCTCCTCAATCTCCTCTTGGACCTTATCACTGGAGGTGGCTATCTCAGCCTGGGCAGAGAAAACTGCGCACACAAACGCTGCCAGCGTTCCACCTATCGCTGCATAGAACGCCCAGCCAAGAGAACACTGAGCTGGCCTATAGGGAGAGGCCTCGGGACCGCAGTAGCCAATCACCTTCTCTGAACCCCAGCCAGCAGGGTACAGCATGAGGCCCACCATCAGCAACAGGCCTGGGGGCAGAATAGACAATACAAAGGTGGGTTAGTCACATACACATTAACATCCAGCTAAAAACTTTAACTAGGTCACAGTACAGCTGAGGACGGGATGACTCAACTCTGAATAGTGAAGAACACAGTCTATTATCCAGCTATTTACCAGTTGACAAGTTTGATTTAGCATGAGAGGAGCCACTTCCCTCAAAAGTGATGTCACCTAAACACACCTGCGTCAGTCCCTTGTTGTAACACGCGAAAGGTTATCAGACACATAATTACACATTCACTCTTTATTTAAAAAGAAAAGCAGTGCTGTTGGCCCTGAGATGAAGACCTAGTTAAGCGATGACTAACATACCGAAATATACACCCTCATCCACACACACGCGCATTCACACAACGCTCTGTCCAACCTGCAATGGCCTGGAGCAGCCCACAGATGTTGAAGATGCTTTTCTTCAGGATGCTCTGGAAGCACAGGCTGAAGATGGAGATACAGGCCACGCCCCCCAGCACCAACGTCCCCGCCGCGAGAAACAGCATGGCGGCCTGCCAGAAGCCGCTGGCCACCTCTCCGAATGTCCTGGCGTAGGGCCCGCAGGTCACCCCTCCCCCCCGGGTACCGACGCGCAGGCAGCGGCTGTAGAGACCCAGAGATGGACGGTACTCCCCGGAGTCCACGCCCACCCCGCTGACGTTAGAGTCCGACCGGGGGAATCCCAACAGCCAATCCGGGCTCATGAAAGCGATGAGCTCAGCGAAGGCCACTACAATACTGAGCAGGGTCCAGAGCATGGAGCGACACGTCACGATCACATGGCACATGGTGGCTATTCTTTCCGGAGTTTGCGGTGACCGACGGATGAAATTTGACAGAGAAATGCCCTCGAAGCCTTCCGCGGCTCCTCTGCGAGGGAAGAGATTTGATACCCGGACTGGGAAAGTTCAAATTCCTTTCCTTAAAAAGAGAATTGTCCGGTAAGAGTGTTACAGGAGAAAATTTCCCTGTCCAGATCCAGATGTGCTGTTGATCTTATCCTCGCTGAGTAAATGTTTTCCCTCTCCTCAAGAGTTCCCGCTCATTCGTCCTCGTTTCCCTCTGCTGTTCTCCTTCTTCTTCTTCTGGTCATTCCACGCAGCTACAACGCGCCAAAGCAGCTCCCCTCGGCCATGGTGCCCACTGGGAGACACACCTACGGGCATACACAAACACACAGATTACCGGCTGTGTCACATACGAGGAGGAGAGGAGAGGAGAGGAGAGGAGAGGAGAGGAGAGGAGAGGAGGCGCCGTGTGGCAGAATGCGAGGAACTGAGTATGTATGGGGAAAGGACAGAACAGAGAAGATAAACTGAGACGCCCACATAGGAAGTATGGACATCTACTGATTACGTGATCGCTCTACTCTGAATCAGTCAACTCCCCTGGGTCTGTTAGACTCAGTGTGTCTAAACTCTCTTCATCACAGAAGCCAGAGACTCCACAAAAAGAGAGAGAGAGAGAGAGAGAGAGACTCTGAGATAGAAAGAGAGAGAGAGAGAGACAGAACGAGATGGCGAGAGACTGTGAGAGACAGAGAGGAAAGAGTTCACATTCATTACAAGCCAGCTGTGAGTGTACTATGAGTAACAGTTCCAGATGTCTGTTGATTTAAGGCCGTGAGTGTTGAAAAGTCATGGTGAATCACACACACGTATGCGCGCACACAAACACACACACACACACACAGACACACACACCACATACTGTATAAACAGACAGACACACACACAAAAAACAAACTCTTTGCTAGAAGGAACATACAAGGTACTGAGTTTATACACTGTAGCTGTTTTTACTCATATCAATACCTTAATGTCTTTATTTATTTATACATCTTATTTTATTTTATATTTTATTGTTTCGCCACTTAGCACCTGTCAGCACAGTTCACTGCTGAGCTGTCAAGGCAGCAAATTTCACAATATCACATTCCACAATAATACATAGTGTTATTGCCCACGCTGATGTTAGAGGAACACACATCTATCTATCTTACACTGTCTCTGGATTTCAGAGGCTGAGCTTCTCCATAAAAGGAAGTTATCCATTTATATTGCTGAGTAAACAACTGATTTATGTTATAAATAACCATTTTACACTGGTTATCACTAGTAGACTACAGGTAACCTGTACCAGATGACACCAATCCTGAGTGACCTAGTGTGTGTGTGTGTGTGTGCGTGTGAGAGAGAGTGAGTGTGTGTGTGTGTGTGTGTGCGACTGTGTAATCATATGTGTCTGTACGTGTGTCCCAATCAGACTGATTGAGATAACTGTTGCTATGTTATGATTTTGTTGCCATGGCCACACTGGCCTCGGTCCTGCGTGTCCTCCGGGGAGTATGGAGGTTTCTCAGAAGCCCTCTGACATCATGATTCAGTATTATGACATACACAGGAAAATATGCAGGATCTGGTTTAAATACAGCATGGTCTTCTCTATAGTCTTGGCGGACCTCACAATTGTCTAAGGATATAACTCTGAGGTCTCTTTCCGAGTTTACATACCCCCCCAAAAAGGACAGGAAAAGCTTCAGTGTCAACAGTCTATATCAGTAATGGAATGAATTATACATTATACATTTAGCCTTTGCTTTGGCTTAACTGATTCATGACATAATGATGGTGCCGGGGAGGGGGGGGGGG